>CM060962.1:152619732-152832232 GCA_030765045.1 Tenodera sinensis
CCTTTATGACAATGCTAAAATAGGACAACTATCCAATTACTGGATTTTCTCTCCTATTCTCCTTGCACCAGCAAGAATACTAGCAATAATTTCTGCAAAAGTTTATCTAGACTGACATGAAGAAGATAGAGAAATAAGTGTTTGTAGGAATAGTTAGTAAAAGAGTAGAGAAAGTCATTTAAGTGCAACACATCAGATTTTTTCATAACAGATTGCACTGGCTGCATTTGAATATTTAGTGACAGAGCCATGCCTTGCAATTTAAGAATGGTTTTACTCAACAAAATGGTAAACACAGTAAGTATGGGATGCAAAAATAAAAAAATTAAAATGAAACCCACTGCTTGGCCAACACAGCAATGCTCTTATTTTTTCCCTTACTCAAACATTACAATATTTATTATGCTCTAGAGTTTGAAGCAACTCTGGAGAGGATGATGATGGGGGCGGCAGCGGGGGCGGTGGTGGTGGTGGTGGTGGTGGTGGTGGTGGTGGTGGTGGTGGTGGTGGTGATGGTGATGGCGGCGGTGGTGGTGGTGGTTGTGGTGGTGTGGTGGTGGTGATGCTGGTGATGGTGACAGTGATGGTGGTGGTGGTGATGCAAAATTCCACTAATGTTATAAATGTTCACTTCCTATGACTCATCAAGACACATGATCAGGGGGCAGGGTTTTAGTAAGTATACATAGGAATATCAACAGCATGGAGTATAGAACCAGCAGGTAGTGTGAGGGTTGTACTGTCTTCCACTCTATTTCTTTACTAGAGCACTGAAAGACTGCCAGCAATTCCACTTCCTGTTGTAGGTGCATGGTTAACTTGATGTATTTCTTACTAAACCCCCACTCCCTCTACTGATATGCTGACATTAAAATAACATACCTACTATTTACATCTGGATTCCTTTTAAGAATGGGTTCTGTAAGCTCCCATTTACCAGAAAGGCATGCCAAACTTAATGGTGTGCAAAACCATTCATCTTTCTTAGCTATATCTGCTTCATTTGATAGAAGGAACTCTATCAATTCAACATTTTTCTGCAATGTAAAACAAAATAACACCAATCAAATTAAGCACAGTTTTCTGTATTAGAAGAACATTTTTCAAAAAATAATTGTTTCAATTGCTAATCACCCACACATGGAGGAAGATGGACAAATTTTAATCTAATAAATATATCTCAAATTTTGGTTGTGCCTTCTTGTTACTTATTTTTCTTATTTATAAAAATCCACTCTATTTTGTTAATCTGCATCAAGACCTCAACTGGATCTACTTTAAGAAACACTTTTGTATTACTCCACCTAACATGTGCACAGCATATGCAATCAATATGTATGTGATAACTATTCATTTCAGTAGACTTCAGTGATTTCTATTTAAAAAAAAAAGTGAAAATTTAAACTTTACGATGAAATTATTAAACATATCCACTAAAGCATTT
Source organism: Tenodera sinensis (assembly GCA_030765045.1). Lineage (NCBI taxonomy): Eukaryota > Metazoa > Arthropoda > Insecta > Mantodea > Mantidae > Tenodera > Tenodera sinensis. Next base: position 152,621,177 of record CM060962.1, read on the forward strand.
TAAAAACAATAGATAATATAAACAAAAAATGAGATCGTATATTTTACTCTCAGGCTGAGTGTTGCAGACAAGGGTGAATGAGAGCATTTGCTGCGGTCATATGCATTAGACTGCCTCTCGCCTTGGTTTACCTCAAGTTTCATTCTTATTTTGGGAAGAGTATAGATTACTATCAGGCGGTTCTCTGATCCCTTAAACTCAACTTGGTGGCTTCTTCTGCCTGTGAGTATAGTAGCTTACACTATTTTGTCTTTGTAATACAACTAAAACAAAATCTAAAATTACTGCAATATATAATATAGATTACTATCAGATGGTTTACTGACACCTTACTCTCAATATGGTTTCTAGATTGTGACAAATAATCCAACTATCTTGTGTTTCTTAACCCTTATTTGCAGTAAACATCTTTTTAAAAACTTAAAAATCAAGTCAAATTGTCCTTCTCTGCTTTTATAGCATTTCTGATGTCTGGAAATTTTTAGATGTTACCACAGCACTCTCTGGATTCTTTCTAGATACTTTCCAATCTCTCAAAAAATGGCTGTGGCTAAACAAATGAACTATTACAATATATTTAAGGAATATCATTCTTTGGAATTTTAAATGTTATATGCTTCTGAGGACACAGCTCAGGATTATAAGACAAAAGATATGTTACAAACCTTAAAAGAAAACTAAAATCACAGTATTACAATGATTTAAATTATTAGAATAAGCCAAAACATTTTTGAAAAGCTACAAATAAGATCAAGGTTCCAAAGTTCAACACAGAATATTAAACTTAAATTACGCTGGTCAACAATGAAAATGTTAAATAATTTCAGCTGATTTTTACGCATTTGCATCTGCCAAATCCAAAAATGAAGCCAAGAATATTTATAACTCAGCAATCTTTAGTAATATTATAAGAACTATTTTCTTGTCTATTAGTGTAGGGTGCTAAACGTACAGATTAAAAGAAAATGATTTTGCTTCATTGGGTCGATACCACTGGCATATTTGCTTTAGGTGATTGTTGTCTGTGACTTCAGGAACTTCAGTTCAACACTGAACTTCTTACAGAACTATGGCTTCCCTGTCCAGGTTAATGTTTACTCCAACAACAATAAGAAAGAAGCTCTATTTTGGATAGAAAGTGTCCTGCTTAGTTGCCAGAGGAGTAGAAGCTTTGTTTAATGAAAGAAGGTAATCCTGTGTGTTCTTCAGTTATGAATTAAGAAGTATGGGGTCAACTAGAAGAGTGCTTTTCTTAAGTATTACACGGAGGAACATGTCTCGTAAATGTGTAAACCATAAAAATAATTCTTGTTGTATTTGTGGCAAGTTCATTTTAGAGGCAAAATTTGACTACTCGAATTAAAAGAGCTTACAAGTGTCATTCTGACAATAAAATAGGCCACAATAAGCTTTGGACTCTGGAAATCTATTGTGCCAAATGTGCAACAAGGATCCCATCATATGCCTTTTGCAAATCCTATGGTATGGTAGCAACCTAAGGTTCATTTAACAGACTGCTACTTCTGTTTTACAAATATATCTAGAATAAGTTCAACATCCAAACATACTGTGTCCAGCTATGTCACTGAATTTTTCAGTTCTGATTCTACATTTCAGAGTTGCCTACACATGGTTGTGTGTGTCAGAACTATCAATTATCATTGACTGGCCTGATATGGATACTGTTAAATATACATCTTTAGTGTCAGCAATTTGACCGGAGCCTCATACGAGGGTGGCTCCAGAAGTACCCAACCTAACAAAGAAAGCATAAAAATTTGAGGAAATATTATCTTTATTTCTCTACAGTCTCCTTTCAGCTTGATACACTTTTCCCCATAATGCTCAATAGCTTCGATATCCTGTTTAAAGTGAGAGCCACCAAGCTCTGCAAAATAGCCATCAACTGCAGACGTCACCTCTTCCTTGTCACCTCTTTCACTACCAAGTCACTTCTTAAAGTTTGGAAACAGAAAATAATCAGAGGGAGGCTAAATCTGGCAAACAGGGCGCATGAGGAAGCAATTTGAACTTTAACTCATTGATTTTGGCCAAGGCGATAATGGGTGTGTGAACTGGTGAATTGTCTTGATGAAACAAAACTTTCTTTTTAGCTAAATGTGGCAATTGTTTTGCTCCATTTCATAATTTAAATGCTGCAACAAGTTCCCATAATACTTGCCATTGAAAGTAATGGACACATGTTTCATCCATGGTTATGAATCAATGCAAGCTTTATTGCAGCAATGTACAGCACTTTTTGAAATGCCTGTAATGTCTGCTAGTTCACACACTTTCTGTTGACAGCCATCCAATACCAATTTGCAGATTTTCTTTACAGTTTCTGGTGTGGTAACCTCATTTGGTCGACCACTGTGATGTTCGTCTTGGCAGCTCATACAGCCTCACTTAAACTCTGCCACCCAATATTTACTGTTGTAAACAATGAAGCAGACTCTGCCAGAGTAGAATCTAGCTCAGTTTTAATGTTAATTGGACTAAGACATTTCAAACAAAAGTATTGTATCACATAACAATGACCAGTTTTACCCATATTTACAAATTCACTAACAGTATTCATTATTGATGGCTTCCAAACAAATACTAAACAATGTGGCATCGTCAAACCTCAAACTTAAGCTTTATAAGGTTGATACTCACTACCATAGTCATTTGTTTGAAATAACTGCTGTCTCTACATCAGGTCCGGTACTTTTGGGACAGGCCTTGCAAACCAGGCCTTCACATACCAATTCCACCAGGTGACAGAAATGTGACTGAAGATTTTGTAAGTGTTAATGACATTGCTGAATTACATCAACAGTATGACCAAGATTTTGTGGAAGGAGTTATTACAAATGAACCTCACTTTCTAACACAGGAGGATCTAAATAATTTGGTTGTGATCTTGAGTTATCTAAAAGTAAAGCAAAGCTACTTGCTTCAAGATTGCCACAGGGTGGCAACTAAGTTCTTTCCATCAATGCCAAAATAAATTTAAGCACTTATTTTCTAAACAGGAGGACCTAGTTTTCTGCAATTATGTTGATTCTTTGACGGGGTGTCTGGGTGATGAACATAAATCTGAAGATTGGAATTTGTTCATTTACACCTCGAAGGCAAGCTTGAAAAGAGTCTTGTTACATAACAGAAACAAGTTACCATCCATTCCTACACTGCTGATATGAAGGAAAGTTACATGAATATGCATCTCTTGCTATCCAGTAATTGGTATGATGACTATCCATGGCAGATATGTGCAGATTTCTAAGTGATTATTACCTTACATGGATTATAACTTGGCTACAAAATTTTGCTCTATCCTGTGCATGTGAGACAGCAGATGGAAAAAGCTGATCAAAGAGAGAGTCATTCAATCCAGGACAGGTAAATTATGTTCAACCACTTGTTAGTACTGACTGTTTCCATTACACATCAAACTAGGTTCATCAAGAAATTTGTGAAAGCAATGGATTGTGATGGAAATGTACTCCTCTTTCTGAAAATTAAGTTCCCAAAGATCAGTGAAGTGAAACTAAAAGAGGGAATATTTGTTGGCCCTCAAATTAGGGGACATAAAATATTCAAAGTTTGAAAGTGTGTTAAATATGCAAGACTGAGCTGTATGGTTCTCTTTCAAAAACTTTCTAGAAAACTACAGATCTGAACATTACACAGAATTTGTCAGTGAGCTGATTGAGAACTACAAGGTCACGGGATGTACTAAATCTCTGAAAATATACATGTTTCACTCTCATCTTGATTTCTTCACTGAGAACCTTGGCGCTGTCAGTGACAAAACATAGCAAGTGTTTCTATCACACATCAGTGAAATGGAAAGACACTACCAGGGACAATGAACTCCAAATATGTTGGCACACTACTGTTGATCACTCAAGTGAGTGTACAGTCAAAAATCTACTTCACATCATTCTAGGTACATAAAAGGTATTCTAATGCTTGCCTCTCACCAAAGTGGCATGGGTTTATTCCCAGGGGACGTATGTGGGATTTGTGGCGAGCAACATCTGAGTCAGTTTTCTCAAGGTTCTCTGATTTTCCTCACAATTCATTCCAACTGCTCCATCACCACCTTTCCTTTTGTCCACTTTATCATTTCATATCATCTCCCTCCTCACTCATACTGGGTTTGGGTTTATCACAATCCTGGCTAGTCTCTCTGATCCAGAGTTTGCTCTTCGACAGATTTTATTAAAATGTACAATTACCAGAAATGTTATTCGTATGATTACTCAAAAACTAAAGGATGAGGGAAAATTTTGTAAAAAGATTTGAAATCAGCAAAACAAACTCATGAGAATCATCCTTTGTATTTCTAATAAAAGGTATTCAAAAACTTAAATTCTATTGAACAGTGTTATCAGGTGAGGTGGCATCATAAGGAAGATGTCTACAATACATTAAATGAAATGTTACATATGCAACATCTGAATTAAAATATAAGTTCACCTTCAACAGAACCAATATTAGATTTCATTGAATATAATCCAAAGCTAAAGTTTATCTTATCAGTAAATTTTTTGAAGTATTAGAAATAATAAAAAATTTAAATGATACTTACCAATGTTAAGATAATATTGTATGTGAAAGATCTTACTGATGTTTGAGAGGTAGAACTGGAACTTAAAAATTGACCAATTGCCTGCCACGTTCCCTAAATCAGGTTTACGTAAAAAGACATCAATCCCAGGCCTTTAAGAAGGCTGGGGGAATTTTTGCAATTAGTGAAGCTGTGATACAGATAGACTTCTCTGAGAACTACACATGCAAGGAGCTGCCCACTGGAACAATACACAGATCTCAATGTTTACTGCTGTTGCCTGGTATAGGAAAGAAGGTATTAGTGAAATTCAGAAACAACCTTTTGCTTTTGTGTCTGATTATGTATCACATGACAAATATGCAGTTGATATTTGCTTAAGGAATATATTTTCGGAAATGTTGGATATTGTTCCGAATCTTGAACTTGTGAAAGTGTTTTCTGATGGAGCTGCTAGTCATTTTAAGCAGAAATACACATTGAGTCATGTGACATACCTTTCCGAAGTATTTGGAATCCAAATTGAATGGCACTTCTTCGAATTCTATCACGGAAAGGGGGTAGTAGATGCGATTGGAGGACAAGCGAAGAGGATGGTATGGACAGTTGCGAAAGCAGGAAGCAGGATTCAGAGTGCAGAATTTGTTAACACTGTTAGAAAGAAAACCAAAATATGTCTTCTTGAGGTTTCTCTGCCTGAAATAGAAGAAGCAAAAGAATTTCTCGACAAAAAATTTGAACGTATTTCACCTATGCCATCCACTCAGCGGGTTCATTATGTGAAAGTATTAGGTTTAAATGTTGTGCAATATGCTTTTCTTTCATGTGCGCAAAGCGCCAGAATGATGCACAACTTTCGGAAATAAAAACAGTGTAGTGATATGCACGTGTACTACGAGGCTACTGCATTTAGCGTTCCTGAACTATAAGGAGTCCAATCCAGTAACTTGTGTGTTACAGGTATGTGCTGTGTGCTCTCATGTGTCGTCTTTGTTATGGTTTAGAGTCAGCTTTTTAGACTTGCAATGACGTAACTGTGATAAGAAATGAGAGCTGTCAACATCTGTTTATTCTGTTTATGTTGCATGACATTAATGCTTCTCCAAAGGATATAGTTATTCTCAAAACAATAAATAGAATTACACACCCGTATGTATTACATGTATGTAACATATAATACGTATCACTATGATTTACCATATGTTATACCATGTAAAACAAAGACAAGGTATTACAATTTTCGCAAATGTCAGTTAGTCACACTGACCTTTTGAATAAATATCTCCAGATGAGAATAACATGCCAAACCTTTTACCAGGTCACTTGAAAGCTTAGAAGTTCCTCTCTCAAGTGATTTTTCAGAACAAATCAAATAAGAAAACTTTCAGAGAAAACGGAGGACAAACGTTTGAAGTTGGAACGGCAGTTGACAAAAATGTCAGTTAGTCACGAAAAGTTTAGCACTCATTATTAAATAATTGTTTCACTTTTTTAAGGTTTTTATATTTCCTATCACAACCGCCAATGTATTCTCTGTCATCGTATGTCGTTAAAATAACATTTTTACACCTATATTGACCTTTAGACAGACATTTTAAGAAGAAAATGTAGTGTAAATGTCAGTTAGTCACACGTGGAATTGCTCTATACTCAAATTCATTTCTTATGGTAAAATGGATGCGAGATCTGAACTTGAAATAAGTTTACAACTCTCTAAGGTAAAATAAAACACTTTCAGTGAATATGCATCCACTGTTGCTCACTGTAAATATTTATTTTCCTCCATCAACAATTCCGAGGGGTAGTTTCGGTTATGGATAGCTTTTCCTAGGCTTAAAGCCCTAAAAAAGAAATGGATACCCATGATGAACAAATATTATATATTATTTAATTTCTATATATGGTGTGGTCTGGATTATTTACAGATAATACTGAGTTGATGCATGACTGACAATGGTCATGAAAAGTATACTTTATGCGTGTATTTTACAGAGAGGAGAAATTAGTGATTATATTTCCTGAAGCCTTGGACTGCAAGTTAAAATTTGACAGTCTGTAGTATTACTTTATTTTTTAATATAGACAACAACCTCTGAATCGTCGAAAATGCTGTAAGTTTTTCATTATAGTAACTGCCAATGCTTAAAACACAATCCTCGATCAATATGTAATGTTACATAAATAAAACCTTACTTTGAGTGTAATAATTCTTACACCCCTGTAATTTTAAATCACTTTATAATGAATGAACAGAAACGTTTAAAGAGTATCTAAGTATGTTTATTTAATTGGGCATCCAGTTAAAAATAAGAATAGCTAATTTATCTACTATAGTTTAAAATAACGTTATTGTTTCAAATCATCACAATATATTAAATGCCTAATAATAATAATAATAATAATAATAATAATAATAATAATAATAATAATAATAATAATAATAATAATAATAATAATAATAATAATAATAATAATAATAATAATAATAATAATAATAATAATAATAATAATAATAATAATAATAATAATAATAATAATAATAGTAATAATAGTAATAATAATAGTAATAATAATAATAATAATAATAATAATAATAATCATAATAATAATCATAATAATAATCATAATAATAATCATAATAATCATAATAATAATAATAATAATAATAATAATAATAATAATAATAATAATAATAATAATAATAATAATAATAATAATAATAATAATAATAATAATAATAATAAAAATAATCATCATCATCATAATCATAATAATAATAATAATAATAATACCAATAAAATAATAATAATAATAATAATAATAATAATAATAATAATAATAATAATAATAATAATAATAATAATAATAATAATAATAATAATAATAATAATAATAATAATAATAATAATAATAATAATAATAATAATAATAATAATAATAATAATAATAATAATAATAATAATAATAATTTATGGTGGTGGTGGTGGCGGCGGCGGCGGCGGCGGCGGTGGTGGTGGTGGTGGTGGTGGTGGTGGTGGTGGCACAAAATATCTTGTGAAGGAAACAATAGTTAGCCTTTCTAATAATAATAGACACATACTTGAATTTGGAAAATGGCCATGTAAAACTAGTTTAACATGAAATGTATTGTATTGTAATGCAGTAAGATGAAATATCTGCTGAAACTTTGTTACGCTCATTCTAAAGTATACGTTGAACTATTTTTTTAGTGTTGTTTTAACGACGCTGTCAATTGCTGGGATCACATCAGCGTCACCGGTGTGCCAGAATTTTGTCCCGCAGGAGTTCTTTTACATGTCAGTAAATCTACTGACATGGAGCTGTCGTTTTTAAGCACACTTAAAAAACATCGGTCTTGGCCGGATTTGAACCCGCTACTTTGGGATCAGTACACTTTGAACTTATCTTCACGCAACAGACAATCAAACTGTAAAAAAATTCATGCTTTATATTCCTGGATAAGTTCATATCATGCATCAAGATTCTTCTGTTTTGCCTACATTCCTCCTTTTCTACTTCCTCACAAATTAGAGCTAGTACAGCCAAGTGATCCATTGTGCTGACTGACAGTGACTGGCCTTGGCACATCAATTCTTTGGCATGCTTCGCTTCTGTGTGTCCAGGTGTGAGCCTACCTTTAGAAGAGTCCCGCAGACTAGCGGAGAAGGGGAAGAAGGCGTGGTTGCAAAGCAGTGAGGAGAGTGTACGGGAGGGAGTGGTCATGAGGGAGGGAGAGGAAACATTTGATAGTGTGGTGTCATTGGAACATGGAAGTATTCTCGTGGTAGATAAAAACAAAATGGCAAGGTGGGGATATGAACTTAGGAGGAGGGATGTTTTTGATAAGTTCAGGTTTAGAGCGGGTTCACAATAGGGAATGGGTATTAGCAGAAGGCTGGGATTCTGGAACTGCAAGGGACTGAAAAGTAAAATGTACACGGGAAATCTAAATCACTTACTGAGCAAGTTAGATTATTTAGGAGTGGTTGAGACATGGCTAAAGGAAGAGGACCTTGCGGTGAAAGATTTTATATACATGGGTATAAAGGGACAAAAGACAGCGGTCAAAGGGAGAATGTCTGGTGGTATAGGGTGTTTTATAAGGAAATCTCTAAGTAAAGGGACAAAAGAAATCTGGTCCAGACATCAAAGCACCTGTTGAATAATATTTGAAGAAAAATATTTAGATGATTGTAGAATTTGATTGGGAATAATGTACAACCCACCTGTATCCTTGCAGTTCCACAACCCTAGCTTATTTAATCAACTGGAAGAAGAGTGTGAAAAGTTAAGGGAGAAGTATGTAGATTCAGAGATCATTTTAATGGGGGACTTTAATATTAGATTAGGAGAAAAAGATGTGGAAGTAAAAAATTATTGGATAAGTGATGAAATAATGAGCAAACGAGAAGTGGGGAGGAAAAGTAAGGATGAGGTCACGGACAGTGCTAGTGACAAGTTTATTGAATTCTGTGAACGTAATTCATTGAGTATCTTAAATGGGAAATATGGTGAGGATATTAATGGAGAATTTACTTTTATAAACAACAATGGACAAAGTGTAATTGATTATATTTTATGGCTGGTCAATTTGGAATGTGTTCTTGGAAGTTTTAAAGTTCTTAACTTAAGCTCCAACAGTGGTCATTTCCCACTGATAATAGATATCATAGTACAGAGTTGACAAAACAGAACCTGGGAGGCAGGAAAAAGAATTGTAAGCAGTACGTGAGATTTAAGTGGAATGATGTTTAGGGTAGGGATTTTAAACAAGCTTTGGATTAGCAATATGGGGAGATATACCAGCTGGGGGTTAGTTATATGTCAGAGGTAAATGCAATTGAGAAAGCGGTAAATATTTTCAATGGTGTTTTGCAGGTGGCAGGAAGGAGAATCAGAGTGAGAAAGAAAATATTCAAACAGGGGGAGGACTGGTTTGATAAGGAATGTAAAGTAACAAAAAAGTTGGTGAAACAGATGTTAAAGAAATGGAGAAAAGAAGGAAATTTCGAAGCGAAGGATGAATACCTACAGGGTAGGACATTTTACAATCAGATCATACAACAAAAGAAATTAAGATGGAGGGAAAAGAAAGGAGAGTAATTTAATCAGGGTGTTAGGGGGGGGGGGATGCTACTAAGGTATGGAAGGCCATAAAATCATCATATAGCAAATATGTAGACCAGCCAAATATTGACCCAGAAGAGTGGATAGTATATTTTAGAAACCTTTATGGGGTGTACTGAGGAAATAGAATGACGGAAGAACTTGAAGTCAACAATAAACATGTGGAAATTCTAGACAGTTCAATTAGGGATGAGGAAGTAATGAGACAAGTTAGAACAATGAAAAGAAATAAAGCTACTGGCCCAGATGGGATCCACACAGAAGTTCTCAAAGAATGGTGCAATGACATAGAAAGAGTCAAGAAATTGACAGGGCTGTTTAATTCAATAAAAGAAAAGAGCTATATTCCAGCGAATTGGAGAAAGGCAATTATACACCCAATCTATAAAGGGAAAGGTAGTACATCCAAACCAAATAGTTATCGTGGGATTGCACTGCTGCCTAATGTAGGAAAAATCTTTACTGGAATTTTGGCAAACAGAATACAGAAGTGGGTAGAAGAAAACAATATCTTGTCGGAATTTCAAATGGGTTTCAGATGTGGGAGGAGAGCTATAGATAATATCTTTATAATAAAAACACTAGTGGATAAATACCTTAAAGAAAAAAGAGGTAAACTATACATGGCCTTTATAGATTTAGAGAAAGCGTATGATAAGGTGGATCTAAAATTACCATGGTACAAATTGCAATGCAAAGGATTGAGTCAACAGATGGTAAAGACCTTGATGGCACTGTACAAAAATAACACCTTCTGTGTGAGAGTGGGGGAAGGAATAGTCTCTCGGGAAATAGCACAAGGGAAAGGGTTAAGGCAAGGGTGTAAATTGAGACCTATACTATTTCATTTATTTATCGATGATATCCTGCTAGGGATAAGCAAGAATAATAGTTGTTTGCCTGCAATAAATAATATCATGATCCCTGGGCTACTATTTGCTGATGATCTGGTAATAGGATCAATTACAGTAAATGGTCTGAAGCAAGCGTTGCAGGAGGTAGATATACACTGCAATGAATGGAACCTAACTGTTAATCAGGAGAAAACACAAATAATGGTATTTAAGAAGGGAGCAAAATTGAGTAAACATGAAAAGTGGAAAAAGGGGAATAAGGAATATAAAGAAGTACGAGAATGTATCTATTTAGGAGTAAAATTAGATGGGAGTGAGGGTGGGAAAAACAAAAGAAATTAGCTCTGACAAAGGGGAAAGGAGCTATGTCAGCAATAAGAAGTTGTAAGTACAGAGTACCGAATATTGGGGTCAAATGGTTGGAAAAAATTTATAATATGGTGGTGGAACCAAAAATGCTCTATGGTATAGAAATCTGGGGACTGAATGAGGGGGAGGAAACCATAGATACAGTTAATAGGATGTTTTGCAGGGAAGTGTTTGGTCTTCCAAGTGCGGTGGCAAGAGAAGTAGCGCAGATGGAGGTGGGAAGGGTGTCGAGGAAGGGCATGATTATAAAAAGAGCTCTGAAATTTTGGTACAAGATTTAGAATTTGGATAAAAATAATTTGTTAAGGCAATGTGTAGAATACCAGGAAAAGAGTCTTAGGGAATCTGGATGGATGAGTAGTATTCAAAAGAACCTAGAAGTAAATGGGATGGGGGACTACTGGAGGAGAGGGGAGAATAATCATAACAAATTCTGGAAAATAATAAGAAAGAGGTTTGAAGACATAGAAATCCAAAAACTGTTTGGTGGTATAATGGAAAAAAGGTCCCTGGTAGATTACAAATCAATGAAGGGAACATGGGAAAGGATAACATGTTGATAAGGTAAACAAAGATCAAAGAGAGGCAATAGCATGGATAAGAACTGGTGTTTGGAGGAGTGCCAGGGAACGGACGTATGGAGGAAAGAATTTCTGGGGCAGAAATGGGAGAAGGGAGATAAGATAACAGCATTTAAGAGGATTTTTAGAAAGGAGGCCAGGAACTTAGGTTAGTTTCTAAGTAGACTTAAGAAAAAATGGAATTGGTCTGTACAAAGAGAACAGAATTAAAAATGTTGTATTAGTTATAATGTGCTAAATAGCTATGATAAGCAAAATGTGCATATAAGAAATTATGTTGGGTGGATATGTCAGGCTAAGAGCCTGGGCTGAATGTCTGTTATATTCAAATATGTATTAATTTAAAGTAAATAAATAAAAAAAATAAACACAACTCACATTAGTATACACCATAGAGGTTATGGTCATTTTTGGATTAACCTGCTTTGGTTTATCTGCGGTAACATTCCACTCCATTACTGCAGATTATCCAGAGTCTATTGTACCTCAAGCTATACACCAATTAGTGTATTACTTGTTATATCAAACATTGTTTAAAAAGTAATGAAGGAAAGACTCTTAAAAAATATGAACATTGAGACAGAATATTAGAAGACCCCAAAAGAAAATCGTTTATGTGAATATTTGTTAAAAGTGTAATTTGTTTTTTGATGTTGGTATGAATTGGTTAAATGATGAAAACGTGTTGCAAATGTTCATTGTTACGAACAACTAAGTTAGTTTAAAGACGTCATAAATATTTCAATATTTGATTTTAATATATATGTATAAATATTAGAATTATATGTGTTCCATAATAAAAGTAGGGGAGGATGGTTAGCGATCGCTTCCCTAACAAGAAAGAACTATTTGATGGACGCATACGCGGATGTATACGAAAAAGGCGGTGTCACGTGAGGTGATGCCATAATCTTCCCACTCGCGTGTGTGTAATCAAGGCATAAGGACGTATTGGTGTAACGTGTGAACATAGAACTTTCACCAGACTTTCATCAAGCATTAGTTCCACTAAATGAAAAAGTGGAAAGGTTTTAAATGATTTAGAACGGTGCTAAGAGGAATGATTTAATGTAAAATATCGAAAAAGTGTTAATAAAATAATACATTGTGGTGAAGAAACATCGTGTGATTTTTCATTCCATCCGTTAACACGTCCTGAGATCACAAAGATCTCAATAGCTCAAAGACCCAACGAAGCATAATTACAAAAACTGCACCAACATATTCATGTAAGGAAGCTCTAAGCTCCACCTATATGCAATAAGGAGAGTCGATGCCATCTTGCAAATTACCTACAATGGAGGTTAACAATGATATTGCTATCATGGAAAAAATGGAGCTTCCAAATAAAATTGTACTGCTCAGTTATATACAGTATTTGCATGATTTGAAGAATCAACTTGAAAAGTACAGTGATGCTGAATTTAAGAAGTAACATCGTTGTACCAAAGCCACTCAGTGCTAAAACACTATATTGCCACTGTGTGCAAGACTACCAGCCTGGGTTGGCAAGTGGTCACTCGGCTACCTGAGCCTTGTTACAGCTAATGGACATTCTCCTACATAACAATAGTTTTTACAGAATAGCTATTGTGTGCTGCCTCCTTGCTCCTGAAGATTGGTCAGCGGTTTTGAGTAGTTTCTGTTCCCAGAACGTTCATTTTGTATTCGGGGCCTATATAAGGAGCTGACCATTGCCCAGTCAACAATAGAGTCGAGCTGGGTCAAGTTAAATTCAGTTGAGTTGAGAGTAATTCTTGCAGTAGACAGTTGACAGTGGTAAATGAGTTGACAATTCAGTTGACTTCAGTGGACAGTGCTGAATTCAGTTCAGTGTGAGTTGTGACCTAATAGTTCAGTTGTGATTCAGTTTGACAGATTAGTTGTGCTTTGTCTAAGTGTGTACACAGAATCCCAAGTATATGTTTGCAATACACTAAGCAACTGAGTGATAAAGTATGTTCAGCAGCAACTGATGTTCTCAGTTGTTACAATATGTTTTCTGTTAAAAAGTTTTCCCTTTATGATTTCCAAAACCCTTTGGTCCCTAGAAAACGAGACTCTGCTATACTTATTTAGAATCATTTCATAAAATGATAAAAATAAAATACAGAAATATTTCTGCAATAAGTAAAGTACATCTCTGTTATCCTTTTCTCCATCAACTTGCTTATTTTGACTAATCACCACAAGCACAATGAATGCTAAACAAGTCACACCTCTTTACCATTAATTTACGATATCAGGATCTTGATCAAAGGTTTACCAATTTGAGAGTAAAGTGCTATCCAAGACAAAGATTATAAGTTACTGGGTACTGTTCACACACTTTATCTTGAGCTTTTAGATGATAAAATGATGATAAAATAGTTTCATGTAAAACAGAAACAAACTTTTTAGGCCTGTGGATACAAGATAATCTAAAATGGAAAACTCATATTAAATATCTAGTAAACAAGCTAAGCAAACAAATATATGCCCTAAGAATTTTAAGAGAAAATGTTAGCCTTAACATAGTTTTAACAGCATATTCTGCACATATACATACCATAATTAAATATGGAATAAAGATAAGCAATCATAGCGCTCAACAGCCAAGGTCAATATGCCTTGTCGCTTTGCCAAGTAGTACTTTATGTCCCGGGTTTAAGTAACCTTTAGATGGTGATTGTTTTTATTTATGCCAACAAACCTTCTGCTGGTGTTTTTAAACATACAAACTGTGTGAGCAATGTTTAAGAGGTGGAATTAGGACTGAAAAATTCAATGCCAGAGCCAGGAGTTGAACCACAGATCATCTGCTACCAGCAGTATGTTTGTTGGCATAAATAAGTAATAATTGCCATCTAAAGGTTATTTAAACCTGGAACATAAAGTACTTACTATTGTAAATCACCCTTGGGGTGTTTATCTCTGATGTGAGATTCCCTTGTAGTCTAACTGGGAAAGTACGAATTGGTTGTGGAGTTTAACGTCATATTGGTAAGTTGGCCATGGTAGCTTATTGGTTAGAGCAGCCGCTTAATAAGGGGAAGATCCATGGTTCAAATCCCAGCTATGGCATTGAATTTTTCAGTCCTGTTTCCACCTTTTAAAGATAAGCATGCATTATTCAAAGTATATGATCAAATAACAATATTTAAAATGGATAAACATGTGTACAATAAAGTGCATTTTTAGGTTATCATCAAGAAGGTAAAATCAACTCTGAGAGCTTTTACATTTAGCAGATATTCTATTATTGTCATGTATAAAATGCCTTGGGCAAAATAAATTTAGCTTCAGACTACTTCCTTTTTAATTTAAAATATAATAAATATTTAGAGACTAAGCTTCATTTCTCTTTGATGTAAGTTGTGACCCCCTCAGGGGTCTCCGTCTAGGGGATATGTGAATGGCAACCACAAGGTACCCAAGCTGAGCAGAACATTACTTCCACTTACTGGTGTTTTGCTCCTCACTGTAACTTTCCTATCTGACCTTACCTTGGTCATCTCTTGTTCTCTTCCGACCCCGATGCTATTAGGGTTCCTGAGGGCTAGGGAGTCCTTATTTTTCCAACCTCTCCATTTCTCTAATTTTTCTATAAAACCTTAACCCCTAACATGCTGACCTGTCATGGCATGTAATACGTCCTCTGATTGGTAATCAGAGGATATGGTCGGTGAATTTATTTTGATAATTCTCCCGGTCAGGTCGGTGAGACCCGTAAACCAACGACAGGTGTGGTCCCCCAGACATTCTGGGGGTTGTGAGAGAGCGATGTGACCGCCAAAACATAAAAATATGGTGCTCTCTAAAAAACGGTTACTATTACTGCTATTGCTCTCTTTTTTTATGAAATATGACTCGAGGGGTAAAATGTTCCGGAGTTAAAATAGTCCCCCATTCGGATCTCCGGGCGGGGACTACTTCTCGAGAACCAAAACATTATACTAATAGAAGATCTAACATCAGACTTCTACAATGGAATGCGGGTGGTCTCACACAAACAAAAAAAGTAGAACTGAATAAAATTGTATTTGATTTTAACATTGACATATTTGTAATACAAGAAGCAAATCTAACAAATGACCAACTTAAATACTTCAATTTTACTGGATTTTTACTGCACTTACTACCCAAAAATAGACAGATAAGTAGTGGAATATTAGTTGGAGTCAAAAAGGATATTAAAACCTCCTTTGAAATTGTTAAAGAAATGGATAACACAGATAAAAGTGAATTAATAAAGCTAAATTTTTGGGATAACAAAACACATCTACATTTATACAGTATTTACAATCCTCCCAGGAATGTACCGGATCTCTCACTTATTGACCAATTAAATAAAACAATCGTAATTGGGGATTTCAATGCCCATTCCAAAAGATGGGGTTATGAAAAAGTGGATTCTACAGGGAAGATAGTGGAAGAATTTTTGAATACCACAACTTTTGAACTGATTTATAGTAAAGAAGATCCCACAACCTTCATACATTATTCTGGAGCGGGCAGTAACCCAGACCTCTTATTAGCTACAACAGATATTGTTTCAAAAATTAAAAAACAAGTTATAGAAGATCCAAGTTCTGGTCACAGAGCGGTAATTGCTGAGATAAAACTAGAGAATACAAATAACAGTCAAGGTCCTACGAATCTGTATTGGAACTTCAAAAAAGCAGATTGGAACAAATATAAAACTGAATTAGAACATAAATTTAAAGAACAAACAAACTCACAGCTGCATGACCAACCAGATCATATGAACAAAGAATTCTGTAAAGTCATCCTAGAAACTGCAAAAAAACATATTCCTCGTGGAAGAATTAAAAATTTCAAACCCTTTTGGAACCCCCAGTTAGAAGAACTGAAAAAGCAAAGGGATATAGCTAGAAATACAGCTGAACAAACAAAAAACATATCAGATACACAAATATGGAGGAAGAAATGTGCCTCATTAAAAAAAGAAATCAATACTGCTAAAAGGAATCACTTTAATAATTTCTTAGAAAAAATGGATTATAGGACAGATGGTAACAAAGCTCATAAGTTCATAAAAAATGTCAAGGACAGGAAAGAAAACAACAGCACACCTATCATACACAACAATAAAATGTTAGTAAATGATGCAGTCATAGCCGAAACATTCAATAAATATTATGCTAATGCACACAAAGTAACAAGAAATAATAAAAAGGAACGTAAAGAATTTAAGAAAGATTCGAAACAAGAAAGAGAATGTAATCCTAACACTCAGTGCAATATCTTTTTTCAAAATTTTAATATGCAAGAATTGAACATTGCAATAAATAATCTAAAAAACAAAAAGTCTCCTGGACCAGATCACATACATCCAGAGTTCATAAAAAACCTTGGAAAAACAGCAAAACAACAACTACTGAAACTCTACAATCTATCCTGGAAAACCACTGTACCTGCTGAATGGCGAAAAGCAATAATTGTCCCACTCTTGAAGAAAGACAAAACAGCATCAGAAATAAAAAATTATAGACCAATAGCTCTTACCAGCATAATAGCAAAAGTGATGGAAAGAATGGTGTCAAACAGGTTAAATTGGTTTCTAGAATCACAAAATTTAATATCCCCATGTCAAGCTGGATTCAGAGAGTTCCACTCTACAAATGAACAAGTCTTACTTCTCAGTCAAGAAATCAAAGACTCCTTCAATAGAAAAGAAGATAATTTATCAGTTTTTATTGATTTTCAAAGTGCATATGATTCTATATGCAGAACAAAACTACTAAAGAAAGTAAAAAAAATAGGGATACAAGGTCCAATGTTTTCATGGCTATGTCATTTCCTAACACAACGCTTTATTGCAACCAGATATGGAAGAAATATATCTAAATATAAACAAATACACCGTGGCTTGCCACAAGGTGCAGTGCTCAGCACTACACTTTTTAATATATTTATTAATGATCTACCACAACAAATACAAAAATCAGGCGTGAAGTGTGCACTATTTGCTGATGACTTGGTAATGTGGACTTCAAAACCAAAAAGCAAAAGTACAGAACTGGAAAAAGCCATGCAACAATCCTTAACCAACTTACAGAGGTGGACCAAAGAAAATTTAATGACTGTTAATACAACAAAATCAAACTACCAAATCTTTTCACTAAGAAAAAAACCACTAAAAATAAAACTAAATTTTGAGGGTCAACAATTACCAGAAACAAAGGAAGCAAAGTATTTAGGAGTTACATTTGATACCAAACTTACATGGACCAAACAAATAGAAAATGTAATACAAAGAGGAGAGAGGCGCCTTTCACTGTTAAAACGTTTAACAGGAATGAAGTGGGGATGTTCCAGAGCAACGCTTAACACAACATATAATATATATATAAAACCGTTGTTTACTTACTGCAGCGAAGTTCTTGTAACAGCAAACACAAAAAAAATTCAAATCTTTCAAAACCAAAGTCTGAGATTAATTACAGGTGCTATCAAAACCACACCAATAGCAGCTATGGAAATACTAACCAACCAATATCCCATTGAATATGAAATAGAAAAAGCGGCTCTTATTCAACATGAAAAGTTGATCAGACTCCCATTCAATACATGGCACAAGAGAAATTTTACAAATACACTAAAGACTCAGGAGAGCTTTCTTTCCAAAATTCAAGATATCAAGAAGGATGTACACCTTCCAAATTCAAAGGAAAACTTCGTATCTAAAGTCAATCCAACACATACATTAGACATCACATATTATTTACACCTGACAGAAGAAGTTAAAAAAAGTGATACTCCAACTAGTGTTCTAAAATTATTGGCATTAGAAACAATCCATACTAGGTTTCCAGAACATGAGTGGCTCCATATTTATACTGATGGATCATTTATATCAAACCAAGATGGAGCAGGTGCTGGAGTCACATGTCACCTCTTTTCCTATTACAAATCTTTATGTTATGGAACTACTAACTTTGATGGAGAAATTGAAGCAATTCGAATGGCCCTACAAAATCTTTTGTATAGAATTTCACATTTTCAGCAAGCAGTTATTCTCTCAGATTCCAGGGCAGCAATTATAGCAATTACTTCCAAGTTGTCACCAAAAAACCAAACTATTATAGAATGTTGGAAGATGCTTAGCCATCTAACAGCACTTCAAAAACACCTAGTCTTCCAATGGATACCGGCTCACTGTGGACTGAGTGGTAATGAGAAAGCTGATTTTCTTGCAAAAAAGGGTACCAGCGGTGTACAAAAATCTATAGTTAATTTACCATTTTATGCAGCTAAAAGATTAGTCAACTCTGAATTCAAAAAAATTATTGCAAAATATTACTATGAAAAATCAAAGAATAAAAGATGGGAACTACCAAACATTCAAACAGTGATTCCTGAGTATCCTCGAAAAACAGCAGTTGCAATCTTCAGGTTGATTACAGGACATGATTGTCTGGCAAAACATTTAAACAGAATTGGGATATATTCTTCACCACTCTGTCCTCTATGTGATCTGCAAGAGGAAATGGATCGAGACCACCTTCAAATATGCCCGGCCACTTCTAGTGCCCCATCCATCAGTGAAAAATATTGGAGAGCAAGAGGATTAATGACTTCATTGTCAGAAATCCAGCATTAGCTAACAACAACATATTTTGGGGAAATTCTCCTGAAGTAAAAGAAGTATTTATTAAACAAAAGCAAGCCATACGCCTAATATGTAATGAAAAGAAATTATGTCCATGTAAACCACTATTTAGGAAGCTTGCTGTACTTACCTTGGCATGTGCTTACATAGTGGAAACAGCTTTGTTTGTAAAGAAAAACAGATGCAGTTTTCAAAACAATGGGCATGTTCATACACATTTTACAAGAAACAATCAAAATATTCACTTAACCTCCACTAGAACTACACTATGCAAAAGTGGAGTTTTACATTCCTGTATAAAAATATATAATTCACTGCCTAATAATCTTAAAGATATAGAAAATGTTAATAAATTTAAATGCGGTGTGAAGGTTTTTTTGAAGGAACACTGTTTTTACACAGTAGAAGAATATTTGAAATTTAACAAATACCCTTATGTATAATTTATTTATGCCAACAAACTTACTGTTGGTGTTTTTAAACACACAAGCCGTGTGTGGGCAAAGTTTGAGAGGTAGAACTGGAACTTAAAAATTCAATGCCACAACTGGGATTTGAACCACATACCTTCCGCTTACCAGGTGGATGCTCTACCACTGAGCTATTGTGACAAACTGCCAGAATGGCATTAAATTCTCAAACCAGTTCGTATTTCTCCTGGTAAACCACAAAGGCAGTCTCACATCAGAGACAAATTACCCCAATGGTGACTTACTTCTACCTCTCAAACTTTGCCCACACACGGCTTGTGTGTTTAAAAACACCAACAGTAAGTTTGTTGGCATAAAGAAATAATAATTACCATCTAAAGGTTATTTGATCCTGGGATATAAAGTACTTACAATAGTAAGTCACCATTGGGGTAATTTGTCTCTGATGTGAGACTGCCTTTGTGGTTTACCAGGAGAAATACGAACTGGTTTGAGAATTTAATGCCATTCTGGCAGTTTGTCACAATAGCTCAGTGGTAGAGCATCCGCCCGGTAAGCGGAAGGTCTGTGGTTCAAATCCCAGTTGTGGCATTGAATTTTTAAGTTCCAGTTCTACCTCTCAAACCCTTATGTATAATTGACTTACATTTCTTCCTTTAGTATCTTGTATATATTTAATAATATATTGAACTGCTTATATTGATAACAGTGTGCAAGTATTTATTGTAAATAAGTTTATATAATATAATTACTTTTGACGTATCCTATATCAGTGTACCATGTACAGTATCTGATTTTAAAGGACTAATACATAACTAAATAAATAAATAAATAAATAAATAAATAAATAAATAAATAAATAAATAAATAAATAAATAAATAAATAAATAAATAAATAAATAAATAAATAAATAAATAAATAAATAAATAAATAAATAAATAAATAAATAAATAAATAAATAAATAAATAAATAAATAAATAAATAAATAAATAAATAAATAAATAAATAAATAAATAAATAAATAAATAAATAAATAAATAAATAAATAAATAAATAAATAAATAAATAAATAAATAAATAAATAAATAAATAAATAAATAAATAAATAAATAAATAAATAAATAAATAAATAAATAAATAAATAAATAAATAAATAAATAAATAAATAAATAAATAAATAAATAAATAAATAAATAAATAAATAAATAAATAAATAAATAAATAAATAAATAAATAAATAAATAAATAAATAAATAAATAAATAAATAAATAAATAAATAAATAAATAAATAAATAAACAAACAAAGGTAACGTGATACAGAGAAATCCACAAGTGGTAATACTGGACAATGATACTCAGTTGTTCCTTTGGCAAAGCACAGGCCTTCTTGACCCAGACCATTCCAAGCACTAGATCCCAGAGGTCAAGATAAAGTGTGCAAGCAGTACTTTGGTTTTCTGCTTACTGCTAGATGATGTAGTAATTGAGGAGCATTTTTTCAAAACTCGATAAATGCACAAAAAGCGCTTCTGAGAAAAATGTTTTTATTTCTACTTATTGGTAATACTAATTGGTTAGCACAGCAACTATATCAATCATTCAATTCTCCTTTCTGAAACTGTCTCATTGAATGTGAAAAGAAACAAACAGCATAGTTTAACTAGGGCAAATTTGGAGTTTGAAAATGCAAAGTTTTTTCAAAAACCGATAGATGCTGATTCACTTTTCTGCATGAGCGAGAAATTAACATATGAAGTTTTGTTATTTTTTATCATTTATTGTTTTCGTTGCTTTTTATTTATTTATTATTTTTTACTTATTTTCACCTTTTTATAATACACAATGTACTATACAATAGAGGTCTGCACGGGCTCGGGCCGAGCCCTCGGGCTTAGGCCTAGCCCGGCCCGGCCCGCAGGCTGGGTTTGGGCCTAATTTGGAAAATGTTTGTCGGGCTTGGGCTGGGCCTGGGCTTGAAAATTAAGAGATACAAAATAATGTATTATATATTTTTTCCGAAGATAGCACAATTATCACAGCATCCCATTACTAGGAATTCTATATGATTATTTTGCTGAAAGGCTTCAAATAATAGTGATAATAACAATAATGTCATAATCATAGTAAAATTAAATAATCGGGCCGGGCCGGGCTCGGGCTTGGTTGAGTCCGGGCCGGGCCAGGCCGAACCTAAGAATGTCGGCCCGTGCAGGCCTCTACTGTACAACCAACATATTAATGTGTATAAGGATTGTTTTATTAGGTATAAACTTAGGAACTAAGTACTGCTACATTCACAATAACAATATATTTTGTTTTATTTATATAACAGATATATTGAATACACAGAAAGAAATTTCAAACAATATGAATAAGTAAGCTTTCACCTTTATTAGTGCTTGTGCAGTCTGTACATCAGGGGAAGACAGGTATCGCTGCTATTACGTCAGCTCACTCAGCTTACATGCTCCCACCAAAGGCCAGTTGAACGTGTGACGTCACAGCGGGAAGAGGAAATCGCATGCGGGACATCGTAATTTTACTGCTGACTGTTTCAATTACGGAATAGTCACAGTTTATAAATAATTACATTTCGGCTTTATGCCATATATATATGGCATATAAATTCTGGTTTATGTGAACAGTCATGTTATAACGCAAATAGAACAGAAATTTTAACTATTTTGCCTGAGCTAGAGGAGAGCTATACAGAATAATTAGGTGGACATTTTCCGACATTTGCCATTTTGCTTTTCTTTTACTAGTTTGTCAATGTTAGGGAGTAATGTACGGTACATTTGTAACCGAAGACTGCATGTTAGATTGTGATCTGACAATATGCTTTAGGATTTTGACTTAGAAAGGTTCATAACAGAAAGTAATTGTTCGCACACATACATAGAACCAAACATACATAATATCCGTACAACAAGGACACACAACCTCAGAAATCTGGTTTGAGGAACATTCTTATAAAAATCAGCCAAGTCTTCCTTGTGTTTATATTTGCTCTTCAGCAAATTGTCGCATTGTAAATATATCAATTCAGTTTGCTTCCTGCTAGAAACATTGTTAACATCCAATGAATACGGGGTTGCAAAGATCTGAAACATAAGTGACAATGTTTCTACATCTTGAAGCCTGGTCTCAAACTGCTGTGAAACATGGGGAACTGAACACAAACACAAAAGCACTTACACACAACACTACACAATGTCAACAAAACCACAAAATAAAAACAAAATTCGCACTAATGCTGTTAAGATCCCTCACAGAACAAATAAAAAATCTCAGACTAGGCTGAAGAGGGATCTCCCTAAACAGCCCGGGCATGTTGTAAACATGCCCAAATAACATTTGTCATATTCATTCTGTTTCGTGCAAGTAGCGCTGCTGATCTAGGCAGCATAGCAATACACCGCTCTCGCCTGGCGTTACACAAACGTACAAGCTGGCTCTTCGTTTAAATACGTCACAGGGCCTGAAGTTGTCTTCCCCTGCTGTACATGGTTCTTAGTTCATTTCTCTCTTCCACATCTGCATCTGTCTTAATCTTCATCAGTCCCATTTTGCAGGTTGAGCATGTGTCAGTGTGGCGTACGGAATGAAAGATTTAAGAAGTTGTAAAATATGTTTTTATATTTTGACAATGAGCAGACTGGTAGATTTCTTAATCTTCTTTCATCGCAAAAGTTGGTCCACATTTTTCTGATATTAAGTTCTAGGTAAACATCCTCTCCTTTATTTTGCTCTTCCATAGTGGGTCTCTACATCTGTACTTCTTAATGTCTTGCTTTATAGCAGCAGTAATGCCCTTTTGTAATATTCCTGCTCTGTCACCTCCTCTGGTATCCTTTGGCGCATTCCCAGATAAGTGAAATTTTCAAGCCAGGAGAGATAATCTATCTTTTGCCACCCCTGTGATTCCTTGGAAGCTTGTAGCGCATACTGACAATACTCAGCCATCATTATTTCTCACACTGTATTTAATGCTAAAAGTCTGCTTTCTATTTGCAGCTTCTTTATTCACCACTCTGCGATTAGGATCTCATCTCATATACTCATATATTTCATAAGGAGTTTATCTTGATCTATTTTGTTGAACACGGAAAGGTGTTGGTGAAATTACTTATATCATTATAAGTCAAATCAGCTGCATCACAATGCTTATGACCTTTACTTTTAGGATTTCGAGGAGTGCACTTGAGACCATGTGAACATGTAATTGCTGGAGTGTGAGCTTTCCTTGAACTTGCATTTTGATTTCCTTTCCTTGTTTTGCAATTCCTACCTCCCACGCATTCTACAACTGGTACAGTTTCACAATCTGAACTCCTGTCCATTGTGCATAGTACAGTGCAGTGTCTCAACTAAGGATAAAAATGCCATGTAAGTATAACAAAGCTTGTAGAAGCACCTGCCTGCTGTGCAAGGGGTCCCAGGTTCGATTTCCAGCAGGGGGTGGGAATTTTTCTCCAGCCAAGATTATTCCTCATCCTTCCCCAAGTCTGGAAGTATGAATGAAAGTGTGAATGTGTGTGAATTCAATGTATAAAAACCCCCAAAAGACCAAAAAGCCCACTGTTATACAAGTAACACCATTGCCAATAGGCAAGGCCGCCGATATCACCTCTGCTGTTAATGGTAGGATATAGATGGAACAAAAAAAGAAAAAAAAAAAAAGCTTGCAGAAATGAATGTGAAATCCAAGCGCACAACCTGAGTTCGCAGTTATTGCCAATGATGCAGCAGTGTACAAAACTTGCAGAAATGATTGAGAATTCCAAGAATCACAACAGTGAGATGGCAGTCAATGCCAACATGCGTTTCATAGAATTGAGTTTGCTACACTCTGGATCATAAAATCATAAAATTGCATCTATCTACCTTTGCTTTAACTGAGAAAGTGCATCTATCGAGTTTTTGAAAAAACTGCTAATATTCCCTACCTTCTACACATGACACAAATCAAATTTTGTAAAATCTGATTTCACAGAACAATGCAGAAGGTGAAAGTTATACTGATAACTCAATTTCGTAAAGTTTTGCATCTATCGAGTTTTGAAAAAATGCTCCTCAATTGGATTTGTGGTTTTCTTCCATGCATGCATATGCAGTGTGCAAACTGTTTGAATACTTAGGCTAGAAAGTCAGGTTTTCAATTTTGAAATAGTCCACTAGTGAATATCATTTAAGGTTAGTACATCACACAGCATCCCATTACCTGCATTCTGTGAAATCTGTATCTCATCAGCAACTCTTTTAGTTGGTTTTTTCCTGCTCACTGAAATGAGCATGTTTCCAACCTAATGCTAGTACTATAACTATTATATAACTAATACTATGAACTTTGACTAAAGTAAACTATGAATTAATAAATGTAGTATTCAAAATTTACAAACTTTTGCCAAATGTTAGGAGCTGTTGTGAACAAAACAGTGAATATGGAAATGGCACAATGTGATCACTTGCATACTCCTTTACACATCCAAGTGGATGTCAAATGCTGAATCATGTTGCCACATGTGGTCTGGAAGTAAGAACTTAGCTTTGAGCATTTAGGTGCTCTCTATGTAAACCAAATTGTAATAAAAGAGTTGCCAACATGTGAACAGATTCTTTTGCCATTTAAATCCTAGAAAATTGCCACAGAGTTGCTAAAGAATATTAAATAGCAGCCAAAAAGCCTCCAAAAAGGGGGAGGGGATTAAAAGTATTCAATTTCCTGTACATATTTATTCAATGTAGGAGAGAATGCTGGTACTCTTATCATCATAATCACTATCTTTCTGTTCTGCTGTTGTTCCTTTCCTAGCTTACCCTTCCTTTAAATTCTGAAGTCCAAGGCATCACAGGGCAGGACCAATTGGTTGATTTAAGGGAGTAAGTATCTGAGATTCCTATTTTCTTCAGGGTTACTACTAATTCCTATTTTCTTCAGAGCTAATACTATTTCCTAGCTATAGCTGATTAGTAGAGCCTGGATTTTTGCATATTTGCATGTTTTATTGCTTGATAGTTAAACATATGCACATATGGAATAAATTCCTTCTATGTTGTAAGGAATTAATTATGGAAGTTTTATAGTGCATATAAATGCACATATAAAGGGTTATTGCATATTTGACTAATTTCTGCATATTCATGCATATATTTTGCTTTTCAACAATAATTCTTGAAATACTTCTACTTTAAGAAGTAAAGAAAGAGCCAAGCAACTAAAATGTCTCTGATTGTTCTGTTAGTGTAGCAGGACAATTCTATCCATAAAAGGGTGCCAAAAAATGAGAGCCGAACTATCAACAATGATCTGTTCTTGAAACAATATAAAATATGCCGATCAACAGCTTAAGCTAAATAGCGTTCAATAATCATGCCGCATCATGTTCGGTGCCACCATCGCAGCATAGCCACTTGATACTGCTGGTATTATGTCACAAACGAAGCTGTCTGCCACAACGATAACATTTCCAAGAATTAAAAGGTAGCTTTTAGATTTGGAACTACTGTGGTATTACTCGTAATTTCTGATGTGCGAGAAGAAGACATAATAATTTAATTACAATGCCAAAGGAGAAGACGAGTAGAGCGTATTTGCTTCGGCAGTGGACTGAAGGGGTACCAGATGGCAATATAGTACTCTGTCAAGTGTGTGAAAAACACGTAAGTTTTATTTTTATTTTTTCACAATATTTTAAAATTCAATGTGATTTTCAAGTTAATGATTGCTTCTGTTTAATTTACCATTTATTGTACCATTTTTATAGGTGCCCTGTGACAAAAAATTCCAGATTACGCAACATTTAGAAACAGCTGCTCATAGTAGTGCTGTTAATAAAAATATCTCCAAGAAACAAACAACATTACCAGCAGCGTTTTCTGCAAGTAGAAGTGGAAATGATGGCAATGATCATTTTGTGAAAGATATTGCAGACCATTGGTTTCAGCCAACATAACTTTGCGTAAGTTAAATAATGTAGAATTTCAGGCATTCCTGGAGAAGTACCCTAGACGAAAAGCTCCTGATGAATCAACAATAATGAAAGGCTACCAACTTTATGAAGAGATAAGTTTAAACATTTATTTAATGAAGTTAGTTTCAGTGTCAACTATGTCCCCTCCTCCCACCCCAATATTTTGAGTTTGATAAAAATGTGTCAATTATTTAAAACTTTTAAGTGTATCACACAAAATTATTTTAAAATGGAAACAAAATTATGTATGGCCTGTAGTGACACTAAGTTTGATTTAGTTTAGTTTATGATAAAAGCTTCAAGGGAATGCACCAGTGAGAATTGCCCAAAGTCTCAAAAAATGTCAAACAAATATTATGTTCCTACAAAATTCTTCATTTTTAATAGCTTCTGAATCCAACTTTATTTTTGACCTAGCGGATGTTTCAGGAACGTAACGATGGTTTGCAAATGACCTTGTGCACTTGGCTGCAAGCTGTTTATGGTTTTAAAACGCAATTTTAAGGCACTTCTTTTTTCAGCATTTCTGCATATTCAAAATGTTTCACACGATGTTATTTTCATCCAATCGTTTTGAAAATTGTTAAGCTTGTTTTAAAGACCCAAATAAATAGCATTGTCTTTTCTGTATACTAAGTGGTTATAAAGTTGTTAAATTTTTAAGATAAAGCGTTGAAAAACCGAAAAAAAGGCAAATATAGAATTTCAAGATTTTTTCTCTTAAACTAAAATGCGCAGAAAATAATTATGTGACAAAATTGCAGTCTCCTAACAGAAGCAACATTAATTATTTTAAAACAGTTTTTATTTCATTTATTTATAATTTTTTTTTCTTTTTTAAATTGCATTGTGTGGGACATGTTGCCTATGAGCCTTAAAACTGTATTTTGAAAATGAACTTGAAAATTAATGAAGACATTGGACCGAAATTCATAACACCATTATGCCTATACAATATGGACATGAAATTAAAATTTAAGCTAGATTGGATGGATAGTTTAGAAAACAGCAATGCCACTAGTGCATTCTCTTAAATTTGATCCTCCAAAATGTGGTAGCCCAAATTACAGCCCTGATCTTTATTAATTTTCAATAAAATAATTCTTTTCAGGTAATACAAGAAATAAGAAAGGATATTGGCAATTCAAACTTGTGGTTGTCTGTAGATGAAACAATCTACTCATGTGGGAGATTTATTGCCAACACTGTGGGAAAAATGACAGAATCTGAACCAGGAACACCTCATTTCAGTATCCTGGGTACCAGAAGAAACAAACCATTCAACGGTTGCTAGGGTTGTTCATGATGCATTACGTGTTTTGTGGCCTACTAAGGAAAATGAGGAAAAACTCTTGGTGATCGTTACAGATGCAATAGCACATGATCCAGGCTGCTAAAGCTTTGCAGGTATTTTATCCTAAGGCAATTCATATGACTTGTTTAGCACATGCTCTTCACCGGTTGGCAGAGGAAATTCGAGCAAATTTTCCAAAAGTAAAGGTCTTAATTTCCTCTGTGAAAAAAGTGTTTGTTAAAGAGCCATCAAGAGTTAAGTTATTGACTAATATGATGCAAGGTATTTGTTTACCTCCAGAGCCAACTCTGACGACATGGGGCACATGGAGAGCTAACAGTGACCATTAAGATGTAAAAAAGGTGCTCGACGTGATGTACAAACATGAAGCAGCAAGTATCCCTGTTGCAATTAATGCCTGCAATGAGAAGAGTCTCCAGAGCAAATTAAGGTTTATTGAGGCCTATTTTAGTGAACTCCCAGCCACAATCAGACATTTGGAAGAAAAAGGGATGTCTCAGTCTTCTGCACTGCAACTATACCAAGCGGCTGTCGCCGGAGACATTCCAGGAGAAATAGGAAATTCTCTTTGTGACAAAATTGATGAAATTGAAGCAAGGAATCCAGGTTTAATGTTTCTTCGGGATGTGAATAAGGTGCTACAGGAGAATCTGAGAAGCAACTTAATACTTATTCTGCAAGTGACATAGCCTCTTTTTGGTACTGTCCAGTGACTTCGTGTGAAGTAGAAATCTTTCCCTTCATATAAAAATATTTTAACTGACAGAAGGAAATCGCTTCTTCCAGAAAACTGTGAAAAATATTTAATTGTATACTGCAATAGAAACTGCTAAATTACACTGATACTAACCAACCAATACCCCATTGAATATGAAATAGAAAAAGCAGCTCTTACTCAACACGAAAAGTTGATCAGACTCCCATTCAATACATGGAACAAGAGGAATTTTACACATACACTAAAGACTCAGGAGAGCTTTCTTTCCAAAATTCAAGACATCAAGAAGAATATATACCTTCCTAATTCAAAGGAAAACTTCATATCTAAAGTCAATCCGACACAAACATTAGACATCACATGTTATTTACACCTGACAGAAGAAGTTAAGAAAAGTGATACTCCAACTAGTGTTCTAAAATTATTGGCATTAGAGACAATCCATACTAGATTTCCAGAACACGAATGGCTCCATATTTATACTGATGGATCATTGATATTGTCACCGCGCCCGCCGCATCTAATTGCCGACAACAGCAGTGCCACCCATTGCATTATTGTCGGTACTACCGCAAAGGAGCCGAAGGAAAGAGACAGAGCATGGCCGCATTGTTGGGGCGCTTGCCGAAAGAGAGAAAAGGATAGACACTTCGAGAATCTTCTCTGCTTTGTATCTCACCGCAATAAGTGAACGTTCCTGAAGCTTCCAGAATAGTGCCTGGGAGATATAAATAGCGGTAAAGTGTGAGAAGAGGCAGTCAGACGTATGTGAAGGTAGAGTAGTCGTGCCGACGGAAAGAAGAGACGATGTGAAGCGTTGTGCCGACGGAGAAGGGACAGTTCTTTGTGTTACGAGTTCGGAGCCGTGCTGTTGGAGAATCGGAAAAGACCTTCTTGCTGTTGCAACGAGTGTACAAGTTACTGTTTACGGAAATAAAAGTGTTTCTTTATCTCGACTACATCTGTCTTCTTTACTTTACACCCACAACCAAAAAAAGTCACACTGGTGTCAGAAGTGGGATTCGTCGAATTACTTCTAATTTCATTACATCGTCAGAAGTGCAACGTTAGAACCAAGATGGAGGGAGATTCGGAAACCAGGATGATGACAATGATGAAAGAATTATTCGCCGAAATGAAGACGGTAATGGCTGAAATGAAGACGGCAAACGACAACCTCGCTGCCAAAATGAAGACGGCAAACGACAACCTCGCTGCCGAGCTGAAAGAGATGAAGACGGCAAACGACAACCTCGCTGCCAAAATGGAAACGTCAAACGACAACCTCGCTGCCAAAATGGAAACGTCAAACAACAACCTCGCTGCCGAGCTGAAAGAGATGAAGACGGAGCTATCGGCGAAAATTGATGGCGAACTGACTGGCGTGACGGAAGACGTGGAAGAACTCGGCGAAAAGGTGGTAGACCTCTGCCAGCACGTGGACGTCGTGGAGGACGACGGGGAACGTCTTGGCGCCCTGGTAGTAAGAGTTGACGAGAGCGTCAAAGTACTGGATGCCAGGGGCAGACGGAATAGCGCGGAGCCGGGGAGGGAGCACCTAATGGCCGAGGCAACAGTTGCGCCCGTTCCAGATGATGTGAGGGAAGACGTGAAACAACTCGGCGAACTGATTTTCGTGACGGAAGACGTGGAACAACTCGGCGAACTGATTGGCGTGACGGAAGACGTGGAACAACTCGGCGAACTGATTGGCGTGACGGAAGACGTGGAACAACTCGGCGAACTGATTGGCATGACGGAAGACGTGGAAGAACTCGGCGAAAAGGTGGAAGACCTCTGCCAGCATGTGGACGTCGTGGAGGACGACGGGGAACGTCTTGGCGCCCTGGTAGTAAGAGTTGACGAGAGCGTCAAAGTACTGGATGCCAGGGGCAGACGGAATAGCGCGGACCCGGGGAGGAAGCACCTAGTGGCCGAGGCGACAGTTGCGCCCGTTTCAGATAACGAAAGTGTACGTCTCGGGGAAGACAAAGGGGCAGTTCAGGGACGTCGTCGGGGATCCTCTGGAGGAGTGTGTCGGGTACGTAACCAACCAGGATACGACGTGGAGGACGATCAGCAGGGAAGCGCACAAGCAAACGAGCATCACGCGAGAACCGACTTGGCGTGTGACATGGGGGGACCGTCGGAGCCATCCAATCACCTGACGCATAGTGCCGTGAACGGAAGAATGGTGGACATCATCGTGGACGGCAGGATACAGGAGAGGCCGTGCCGCGCACGAGTGAACACGAGTGCAGCGGTGGACGCGACTCGCGCGGATGTGGTGGGGTTTGTTGCCGGACCCATCGGAAGCAAGGTGGCTGCGAAGGTGCGCCAGAGAGGTCGGCGGACACGGTACCCAATGAGCCGTTTCCAAGTGCGCAGGATGGCCCGTCAACACACCAGGAAGAAGGACAACTGGACGAGGGACCGTCAAGACCGGCGGTACTGTTGCAGAATTTCGAAGCAGGATGGCATACATCGTCCTACCCAGACCAAGGGACACTATCCAACAGCGATACCTAGGATCGTGCCTCCTGGAGAAGAGGTTCGATGGGTTAGTCCACCGGGGCGCAAGGGAGATGCCGCAGTGATAGTGCTGGTCGGGACGACCAGCTCTGAGGAGGGAGCAGTGTCACCGCGCCCGCCGCATCTAATTGCCGACAACAGCAGTGCCACCCATCGCATTATTGTCGGCACTACCGCAAAGGAGCCGAAGGAAAGAGACAGAGCATGGCCGCATTGTTGGGGCGCTTGCCGAAAGAGAGAAAAGGATAGACACTTCGAGAATCTTCTCTGCTTTGTATCTCACCGCAATAAGTGAACGTTCCTGAAGCTTCCAGAATAGTGCCTGGGAGATATAAATAGCGGTAAAGTGTGAGAAGAGGCAGTCAGACGTATGTGAAGGTTGAGTAGTCGTGCCGACGGAAAGAAGAGACGATGTGAAGCGTTGTGCCGACGGAGAAGGGACAGTTCTTTGTGTTACGAGTTCGGAGCCGTGCTGTTGGAGAATCGGAAAAGACCTTCTTGCTGTTGCAACGAGTGTACAAGTTACTGTTTACGGAAATAAAAGTGTTTCTTTATCTCGACTACATCTGTCTTCTTTACTTTACACCCACAACCAAAAAAAGTCACAATATCAAACCAAGATGGAGCAAGGGCTGGAGTCACATGTCACCTTTTTTCCTATTACAAATCTTTAAGTTATGGAACTACAAACTTTGATGGAGAAATTGAAGCAATTCGAATGGCCCTACAAAATCTTTTGTACAGAATTTCACATTTTCAGCAAGCAGTTATTCTCTCAGATTCCAGGGCAGCAATTATAGCAATTACTTCCAAGTTGTCACCAAAAAACCAATTATAGGATGTTGAAAAATCCTTACCCATCTAACAGCACTTCAAAAACACCTAGTCTTCCAATGGATACCAGCTCACTGTGGACTGAGTGGTAATGAGAAAGCTGATTTTCTTGCAAAAAAGGGTACCAGCAGTGTACAGAAATCTATAGTTAATCTACCATTTTATGCAGCTAAAAGATTAGTAAATTCTGAATTCAAAAAAATTATTGCAAAATATTACTATGAAAAATCAAAGAATAAAAGATGGGAACTACCAAACATTCAAACAGTAATTCCTGAGTATCCTCGAAAAACAGCAGTTGTAACCTTCAGGTTGATTAGAGGACATGATTGTCTGGCAAAACATTTAAACAGAATTGGGATATATTCTTCACCACTCTGTCCTCTATGTGATCTGTAAGAGGAAATGGATCGAGACCACCTTCAAATATGCCTGGCCACTTCTAGTGCCCCATCCATCAGTGAAAAATATTGGACAGCAAGAGGATTAATGACTTCATTGTCAGAAATCCAGCATTAGCTAACAACAAAAACAACAACAACAACAACAAATTACACTGAGAGAGAGAGAGAGAGAGAGAGAGAGAGAGAGAGAGAGAGAGAGAGAGAGAGAGAGAGAGGAGGGACAGTAAAAAATATCAATTTCGTTAAGTTCTGAGGTAAAGAATAAATTTACCGTTTCATTATTTCATCAAAATTCATATCTGAAAGTTGAAATATTTAATTTAAGTACTTAATTTTTATGCCAAAAAAGATTGAGAGAGTGAATATATAATAAAAATGTTTAATGACTTGGTTTAAGAATGAACCTCCAATTTGATTACTTCATCACGATTAATAAACGTGGAAAAGTTAAAATAATGTATTTTATTCTTTGTGCATATTTTGAAGTTTTTAGAGCATATTTAGCAGATTTTTAGTGCATAGATGCATGCATATATCCATACTTTATAGTGCATATAAATCCGAGTTCTACTGATTAGATATGTAGACACCATTGCCCTACCAAGTCATAAATGAAGTGGCTTGGAATTTGAATTCCACCTGTAACTTGTGCAGTGTGTATGTAATAGGTAAAAGAGTAAAATTGATTAACTTGAGTTAACAGACATATCGGATGGAAGATACTTCTTCGGCCATATATTAACCAGGAATTCTACATGAGTGTAACAAATATTTCCAATAAAATTATCAATAAAGAAGTTTTGGCAAAAAAAAAAAAAAAATGTGCCAAATTGTTGGAGCCATCTAGCATCTTGACAAATGGGTGTATGGTTTATAATTTCACCAGCTGTTGCCCAGACATTGTGTGAACAATGCTGTAATGCTTTTGTATCTTAATTAAAATGAATTTAGTCATAATTTAATATTAAAATGTTTTGCAAAGTTTAATTTCTAAGACAGATTTGGCAACATCACATAAGTATTCTCATTCTCACTGAATGGTGGCCACATTTGGATGGAGGAGAGGTTAGGTGAGGTATCGCGTGGCATTACTGAAAGTGAGGAGAAAGGGAAGGGAAGGGCAGGTGACAAATTCATGTGCCAGTATAAGCACTGGTAGGTGAGATAGCAGCTTTAGCTGTCATTTATGACAAGGAGATCATTAGTTTTATTTTAGTCCAGTAATCTACAAAAGTGTTGGTTGGGGAAATGGTCTGTATCCTATACTGGAAGCAGGCATAACATGAAAGTGGAAGTAATTTATTTTTCAGAAAACTATTAAATCTTACATTTGTGTTAGTAGATAGGAAGGAGAAGACAAAAAACGTACATAAACAAAATGTTGCCAATACAACAGAATAAAACTTCTCAGTTGTGTAAACGTAAATATCAATTAATTCAACGCTCCTCCTCGTTTACACAACTTTACACTTTTCTCTAAGTAATGCATGTCTCTTGGAAGATAATGGTTTAGTTAACAAATCTGCAACCATCAACTCAATAGGATAATTTGAGAGGTAGAACTCAAACTTTGCCCACACACGGTTTGTGTGTTTAAAAACACCAAGTGTAAGTTTGTTGGCATACATAAATAATCAATAGGATAATATTTACAGCAAATGAGATGCTTATCAACACAGTTTTTAACAAAATGATATTTTGTGTCTATATGTTTGGTTCGATTGGAGAATTTCCTACCTTCTGTCAAACACAAACGGCTTTGGTTGCCCTCGAATATAGTTGTGGCACTACTCAAATCTTGATGCATATCTCTACTGCAACCAGAGTGCTTCTTGGCATGCTTCTGATAAAACTATCTATTCAGCCTCTGTAGACAATAATAACACACACACTTGTTTTCTGCAGCACTAGCTGATGACTCCTCCATTTAAGAAAAACACATAACCAATGTTGGACTTGGGGTAATTGTCTCTGATGTGAGACTGCCTTTGTGGTTTATCAGGAAAAATATGAGCTGGTTTGAGAATTCAATGTCATTCTGGCAGGTTGTCAGAGTAGCTTAATGGTTAGAGCACCTGCCTAGTAAGAGGAGGGTATGTGGTTCAAATCCCAGCTGTGGCATTGAATTTTTAAGTTCCAGTTCTACCTCTCAAAGTTCTGCATTTTCTTGAGATGTAATGTTACTAAGTTTGAGTTTCATACCTGCTGTAGACTTGAGGTATTTTACTACTCGTTTCAACTGTATCCAATCTTCCTGACTTGGAGCTCAGACTCTTTGAGCCAAAATACTCAACACTTGCAGAAATATCTGGTCTTGTATTACTGATATGCATAATAGACATCCAATCAAACATCCAATCAATTTTTGATATTTGGTGTTGTCCTTCAGCAGATCTGTGCATTCAGATTTCCCATAACTTTGATCTAATCGTGTATTCACTTGCTTTGCATCTGATAGTCCGAAGTCAAATACACTTTGTTGATGCAGTCCGACTGGCACAGTTCAAAGTTCCCATCTGAGTCTTTAGTAACTTCAATTCCCAGATACTGTCTAATGTGACCCAGAGCTTTGATCTTGAATTGTTTTGACAAGATACTTTCAACCTCATGTACTACATTCTTGGTCTTTCCAGCAACAATGATGTCATCTACATAGACTAAAATGTAACACCAGTTTCCGTTCACTCTCCTGGAATAAAGGCATTGATCTGTTTTACTTTGTGTGAAGTTAGCGTTTACTATAACTTCATGCACAGCTTCATTCCAAATTCAAGCTGCCTGTTTCAGTCCATAAATGCTTTTCTTCAATAAGCACACCTTTGAAATATCTTCTTTGATGAAACCTGCTGGTTGCTTCATGTAAATAGTCTCGTTCAGTTCACCATGGAAAAATGCAGTTTCCACATCAAAATGATGAACCATTAATTTTTCTGTTGCTGCAATTTATAACAAGGTTCGCAGGGTTGTTTTACATACTACTGGAGCAAAGATGTCATCATAATCTTCACCATACTTCTATGAGAATCCTTGAGCAACTATACGAGCTTTGAACTTTACAGTTCCATCTATGCGCTTCTTCACTTTAAATGTGCATTTGCTTCCAACCGCCTTTCGACCATTAGGAAGATTACATAGTTCCCAAGTATCATTTTCTTCAAGATACTTAATTTCGTCATTCACTGCTTTAATCCAATGGTTATTAAACTTGCTAGAAATAGCTTCAATTTATGTTTTGGGTTCTACAATTTCTTCTTTTGCAATATGGATTTCTTCAATTAGTCGCTTGGGTGGAAAACCTTTAATCGACTTTTGAGAAACACGAATCTGTGATCCATCAATTGAGTGCTCTTCATCTTGCTTCTCCTGAATTTTCATTTCTCTGAACTTGAAATTTCAATATCCTGATTAGTTTCTTCATTTTCTTCAACCACATCTGACCTAATGCTTTCAGGTTGAGGTATTTCTGTACCGAATCTGACGTCTCGACTAATGACAACTTTGTTTGCACAATGATTGTAGCAGCAATAAGCTTTTGGCTCTTCATCATATCCGATAAAGGTCATTTCAATTCCTGTACAATCCAACTTCTGGCGTTTTTCTTTTGGTACGTGAACATAGCACTTAGATCCAAAGATTTGTAAATGTGCAACTTTAGGTTTTTGGTCATTCCACAGTTCGTAAGGTGTTCTCTGCTTTACTCTAGTAAGAACTCGATTCTGAATGGAATTTGCTGTCATCACTGCTTCACCCCAGAATTTTTTTGGTAAGTCAGCATAATTAACATGCAACGTGCCATTTCAACCAAGGTCCTATTCTTCCTTTCTGCTACACCGTTTTGCTGTGAAGAATAAGCTGCAGTTAGTAGAGTTTTGATGCCTTCTTTAGCTAGGTATCTCCTTAAGTTTGTATTTAGGTATTTGCCTCCACGATATGAGTAAATAATTTTCACTTTTCTTTCAAACTTGTATGTAGCTTGTATGTTCTATGTAGCACTTTAGAGCAGCTGAAGCTTCTGATTTGTCTGCCAACAAATATACATATATTTTGAGTAGTCATCAATAAATGTGACTAGATACCGCTTGCCACTTGGTGTCATTCTGCATAGGGTCACAGACATCTGTATGAATCAAGTCCAATGTTGAAGTTCACTTGCTTGTAGATTCCTTCGGGAAAGGCAATCTAGTCAACTTTCCTTTTAGGCATGTATCACATGACATTTTAATGCCACAAGGAACTAATTTGAAATCTTCAATTAGTTCCTCAACAAACATTCTCTTTATTGCTTCTGGATCTCTGTGTCCAAGTTTTCGATGCCAGTTATGAATGCAGTGTTCATTATGCTCAATCGCTGCATTGACTTAATGTGATTGACATAATTTATACAAGTTTCCAACAGGGTCAGCAATTCCAATCTGTTTTCTGTTCTTCAGAATTTCACAATGGTCATCATGAAAATTAACTGAGAAGTTGTCTAGAGTTAGTTGCCGAACAGGGATTAAGCTACTGATGACTTCAAGAACATACAGTACACCAGAGACAAAAACAGATGTGACAACCCCTTCTTTGTTTTTAAACAAGTTTCCACACCCCATGCCGCTAACATGAACCATTTTTCCATTTACAACTTCAATTTTATCTTTATGCAACTTTTCTAATGATGTGAAAAAGTTTTGGTCATTACTTATATGACAGGTAGCTCCAGAGTCCAAAATTCAGCTACTAGAACCAATTCCCACTGAAAATAAGACCTCTTTATGTTCAACTGCATTTGCCCTTTCATTTGAAGCTTTGTTTGTTCTCTTATCTGGATGTGTTTCTTTCCACTTAAAATATTTCTTGCAGCTCCGTTTCAGATGCCCTTCCTTTTTACAAAAGTAGCACTTCATGGAGGATTTCTTTGAATCATTGCTTGATGTTGACTTCAGTACTCGTTCATTACAATTGCTATTTTCTTCTGCATGCTGTCTACGTTCACATTCAGCAATTACCTTTTGTTGGACAACAAAAAAAGTCAGTTCCATTTCCAACGCAATAATTAAAGGATCATAGCTTCTTGGTAAACTGCTTAATAATATTGCAACACTCGAACTGTCCAATAATGACTCTTCTCCAATGACCCTTAGCTTCAGGAACAATTTTTGCACTCGAGTTACATGGTTTGGAACACTGCCACCTTCTTCAAGTTTCAAGGAGCATTCTAAAATAAGAACAAATTAGAAACTAAAAACTTCACTTATCTTAGTATGTTGATATCCTTTTTCTATTTTTCTGACCCAGGGGTTTCAAGCTATATCCAGCTCATTCTCAAAGTCATATAAACAAAATCGTTGGCAACGATTTTGTTTATATGACTTTGAGAATGAGCTGGATATAGCTTGAAACCCCTGGGTCAGAAAAATAGAAAAAGGATATCAACATACTAAGATAAGTGAAGTTTTTAGTTTCTAATTTGTTCTTATTTTAGAATCTTGTTGCTTCACTGTTAATAGCTTCAATTTTTACTTAATTCAAGGAGCATATTAACCTCATCAGATGCGCTTTATTTGTCAAGGTGCTCTTTTCATGATAATCCTTGAGTGAAAACCACATTTCTTTAGCAGACTTTCTTTCTCGGATATGAATGAGCTGATCATTTTCAACCGTAAGTCCGATATAAGCCTGTGCTTGACTGTTGGTACTATACCAGGCTTCAATAAATTTTTGGTTTGCATCACCTTCCGGAACAGGTCGTTCACCTTCAATAACCTTGTTAAATAAGTTTTTTTCCATCAAAAGTAACTGCACTTTATATTTCCAGTTCGAATAATTGCTATTATTCAGTTTCACAATGTTGCTTTTGAAGTCCGCCATTTTGTCACTTTAGATTAACTGCACATTGCATAAACACAGAACTGGAAAATCTCTTTAAACCTCGCACTTCACTAATATTCTTTAATTATGCCTTACCTGGGCTCATAACCTGTTGGTTGGGGAAATGGTCTGTATACTATACTGGAAACAGACATAAAGTGAAAGTGGAAGTAATTTATTTTTCAGAAAAGTATTAAATCTTACATGTCTGCTAGTAGGTAGGAAGGAGAAGACCAAAAAAAAAACGTACATAAACAAAATGTTGCCAATACAACAGGACAAAACTTCTCAGTTGTATAAACGTAAATATCAATTAATTCAACAAAAAGAATACAATTGTTTTACAAAAATGAAGAAGACTTTTATTTATTTGTGTATTAAAAGCAATTATTCTTATTTTAGCTCATAACAGGTAATAATGTGCATTATTGGGAAAATCTGTATCCCTTTATGTCAGTATTGTTTCAACCCTAAAATACATGGTTTCAATTGCTTCATTTTGTGCTTCCTTAGCTATGGAAAACTGAATCTTCATCGTTACTTCAACAAATAAATATTTTCAGTAATATTCACACCTGTCAGGCTTAACATTTCGAATAGTGTGGATTTGTCCAAGGAAGTGGCCCCCTCAGTGGTATGCTAAACGCACTAGGTGAATGTTTTGTTTACATCTGGGATCAGAGTTTGCCTTGAAGCACACACCAGTAAGGTACAACATAGGCCACTGGTGTGTATGAGGACAGCTCAGTGTTGGCATTTACATTGGCAAAAAAAATGAAATTTTTACAAAATGATTAAACCTACCAAAACAAAACGTCGTATTTTATATTTCTTACACCTGCATCTATTAATCACGTCATTCTGGCCAAAGCAGTACCTTCCACCCTGTATATAGTCACAAATACATTAGAGAACTTAGTGATAAAGGAATAAACATTCCTCGGAATTTAGCTCAAAATGCTGTCACATTTGTTGTTAGCCACAGAGTAAATCTGTCCTGACACAGGACTAGAAGTTGTCAGAAATAACAACAGCCACAAAGTTGGTAACACAGGCAATAAGTGTTTCCTGATCAAAAATAAATATTTATTGCTTAGGCACCTCTTTACATACAAGCGGCGACTATGAATTTGAGCCTAAATCTGCAATCTAAGTTAAACTTACAAGTGTAAAAGAATGACTAACCCAGTGAACTGATTCAAGTCAATCTGGAAGTGTTATACTGAAATACCATGTGCTGAATACATCTGTTGTGATGTAGTCAAAATCTTTACTGGCCTGTCAATCAGTTCTTCTAATCGGAAATTTACTTATAGTGACAGTGCTGGGTCCTAAGTGCACCATAGAGCAAAAGCTTGCAGCTTCTTAATCCTATTTTGATCAGGATACCTTGATCACAGTCTGAGATTCTATGAATGAGAAATGATTTTCAGAACAGCAACAATATCCTGGAAATGAAAATTTCATGTTCTGGAGTTTGGCAATCCAGCAAGCTTTCTAAGATATTGGCCTTTAAATCAAGCAGACCATCATTATACTTCTTAAAAGTAGCAAGTTGTCTTACATCAAGACAACCTGTAGATTGCCAGAGCACCTTCTCATCTTGTTCTATTTATATAACCTTCCTGCCAATGTTGAGGATGACTTTGTTGGTCCTGAAGGCATTATGTTCTCAGCCATTTTTGCAACAATCGCCCATAATCTAATGATAGTACAGCCTTTAGCTTATAACCGGAATTAGGATTTTTAGATGCAAATTTCAGATGAAGAAAGGAAGGGAAAAGGTGCTCAAATAAGGCAAAAAGGGGGACAGAAGGGTGCTGGTTTATTTGACTAATTCAACAATTTCTCTTTCCTCTATTCTAATTTATTGAATTACAAACCAGTACATCAAATTATCACTCATCAGAAGAAGGAAAACATATGAAGCT
Source organism: Tenodera sinensis (assembly GCA_030765045.1). Taxonomy (NCBI): domain Eukaryota; kingdom Metazoa; phylum Arthropoda; class Insecta; order Mantodea; family Mantidae; genus Tenodera; species Tenodera sinensis. The sequence continues at coordinate 152,661,297 of CM060962.1, forward strand.
GTTATACTTCAAGACATTAAGCATCTCTACATTTTTAAAAGTAAGTCTGTTTCTATTAGGAGATAGAATGTCTCTGTAGATGCTAAAGCTTTTTTCGACATCCATAGAAACCAGTGGGGCAAATCTTGTATTCACTTGGAATGGCAATTCTACAGATGTGGCGAAATCCCCAGTGTCCGGATTCTTCTGAAGATTAAACTCAAGTTTTTCTTTGGCAAAGCCACCTAACTGCTCCCTCACGGAAGTAAAACTATACCACTGTTTCTCTTTTTCTAAACCATGTTCTTCTAATAGTTTAATAGCTGCAGTCAGGTACTTGCAACTATGGACACAATATAGTTCTGTCTGCAAATTATGTATTTTTTCTGATAACGAAGTCGCTGTGCCTTGGAAATTGTACCTGCATTGGCTGAATCCAAAGAAAGCACAAACTCTTTAATTTTGTCAAAATTCTCACACAACCTAGCAGCACACTCGATCCAAGATCCCCAGTGAGTAATGACGGGAAATTTGGAAGGGGTAAGCCAGTGGTTTCCTTGTAAACCACAACACAATTTGGAGCTTTCAACAGAATCTTCTTCAGGGCAGAGATGAACTGATTTGCAATGTCATATTTATTCCTTATAGATTCACAAATCCTGTGAAGGGCATGAACTAAGCATGTCACATGCTTCAACTTAGGAAATAAAGGCTTCAATTGGTTAACAGCTGAAACCATGTATGGAGCCTGTTCCATAACAACAACAAGAAGATTTTCAAACTCGATACCACCAGGCCAGAGTTTTTGACAGAAGTCCATAATTGATTGCATTACTGTACTGGCATTGGCTTTCTGCAGCTCATACATGTTTAATAATATGGGCTTAACTTTCTCCCCTGCTCAAGGGAAAACTAAAATTTTCGAAACATATCGTTCCATTGAATCTATGGTTTCATCCACAATGATTCCTACATCACAATCAGACGCCTTGTTGATTCTTTGTATGGTTTCTTGGTAAACAGGTTACATATAGTTTTTTCTTGAAGTACTCTCATTCAGCATTGACATCTTTGTGTATTTTTCAAGAAATCCCTTGAAGGCTGGAGGGTTCACCTTATTCAGAGGAATTCCTGCTTGTGTAAGAGCTGCACACAACTCAATGTTGATTTCCTTAAAATTTTGGCTTTTTGAAGAACTCTGTTGAAACACATTTTGTAACAGAGGCTGCTGCGATTTGAAGAGTCTTGTTCATTTGATGCTTAAAGCTGGAAATGTACTGTTTGATGCGATCTTGCTGCTAGTTTTCATCTAACGAAATTCCTGAATTGCAAATAGTACATCGAATAACAGTTTCATTTGTGTCTATGAAATCTTGTTTGAATTCCTCGGCCAGAACAATAAGTTGAACACTGGACACCTTTGGCATGGTAAAATCTAGTAATACACTCATGTAGTAATGTAACAAAGGACTAACACCAGTTCACCTGCTAACTCAATGTGACTGTTACACAACTCATTCATTTGCTGTCCACATATTTATACAACACCGTGACAATTAACAGAATGTTCTCATTCATGCTGGAACTGCAGTCTCAGCGATTTCTAGTAGCTTCGAGCAGAAACCAGAGTCAAGTCTTGGAACTATGTGTGTACGGTTACTGCTGTCTTTGCGTGACCTTGGAATCTGCGCAAACAGATGACGTCTGTCACAGTAATGAGTCATTGTCAGTTGCATTATTGCGGGCTGCTTTACAGTGGTAAAGCAAGAGAAAGAGGATTTGTCATACACAATTATTTTCGATTGTTGTAGGTGTGCTTTTAACTCTCGCACAGCATTTACTGAGAGAGTTAGGCTTACTCTTCACATGTTCACAGCAAGCTGAGGAGATATTAATTAAAAGTTAAATATTTTATATTGATTAAAATCATATAGAGTAAAATGGAAGGAAACTTAAAAGAAAAAAGGGGGCAAAGGGGATTATGTACATGGTTGGGGGGGAAAAGGGATAAAGATACCCATAAAGGGAAAAAGGTGCATGAAAAAATGCTTCTTTTGGCAACTAGAAACAATACTTCACACTGTGGTATCTTTCTGAAGAGCTTAAATTTACCCTAAGAAATAAAGTGTGCATCTAAAAATCCTAACCCTGGTTATAACAGAATTCTTTGTGCAATTCTTTTGAAGATGTAACTAAGCAATATAACAAGCTGATTCTCTTGATAAATGTTAGTAAATCCTGTACACTTACTGATGAAACTGCATGATGTAGCGGTGTGGAAACATTATAATCCACTCTGTTAATGTCAGAACCGGCCTCTACCAATATTTGAGCAAGCTTCAGATTTCCACGCCTGCAAACTAGAAGCAAAAGCGATGCACTGATGAATCTATTAAATCTGCATAATACATAAAATAACAAGAAAAAAATGAATAAAATGTTTCAGAACATATCAGAAGTCCATAAAAACAAAAAGTAGCAGTATGATGTTATACCTGTAGCCAATTCACAGACATCCCAAATATTCTGAGCTTATTGGGAAAACTTTGCTGGTTTCATGACTGCTATTTTGCACATATTTGAAGCTGAAATGTTAGTATAATATGAAAACTAAAGAAATGAAATTAGAAAATGATTATCACTATTATGGTCATATAATATTACACATTTGGAATAAAGTGTGCGAAAAAATATTGGAGTTTTTGTTTTTAACTTCAAACATTGCTCCATATCTCCACTATATTTTTCTTATTAGGTTAATCTTTTGCACTTTTTAGTAGCAGAAGTCAGTAAGGAAACAAATGAAATTTTATCATTTTTCTAAAGTCATCTGTGTCCCTATTGCACATTTTATCTGCAATTTCCACTTTCTACCTATATAATTTTAGTATTCATTGTTTCCTTTCAAATACTTCATAAGTTTCTTATAGGTGTGTGCATCATTCTCGTTAAAGAAACCCTTCAGGGACCTACACCTAGCAGAGATAAGAATTTGTCCAGAATAATCATCACACAGCAATGCACAAATGTTCACTGCGGTTTAGCTGACCATGCTAAAGTCAAATGCTCATTTTGATTGAGCATACTGCTCATTGCAGGAAACTACTGAGCGTACCCAGAAGTACAGGATTCTTAATTTCAAACCTAACAGAGCACACAGCGTTTCGCCTCTCCTGTGACCATGCTAGATTCCCCCACTACTGGCTGCCATGTGCCTGGGCTAGCGGTGTGCACTTCACTCGGCAGTATTGTACCAGCCACCAGCATGAACAGGTGCTTGACTCTAAAACAGTGCATTTCTGTGTGTAAAAGTTACTATAAATGGGAATCACCAAGGCATGTTCGCACAAACGTTCATATTCAAATCTTCCCTTGTGAAGTGCCTCCTTCCAGATTTACAATTCATGAGATTGTGAAGAAATTAAAAACCACTGGTTCTGTGGCAAACAAAAAACGAAAGTGTAAATGTACATTTTAACAGAGGAAAAGTTAGATGAAATACACACATGTTTTGAACGTTCACCAACCAAATCCATCCCAAAATTAGCACAACAGGTGGGAATTTCAGAGTATTCTGCACATAGAGCAACTAAATTCTTAAAACTAAAACTGTATAAGTGTACAAGTGTCCATGCTTTAAAACAAGATGACCCAGTATCATGAATGCATTATTGTGAATGGTTTCTTTCATCAGAGAATGACAGTTTAATTGATCAACAGCTTCTGTTCTTTTCCAACAAGGCATGGCTTCACCTAAATGGTCGTGTCAACACTCATAACAGTTGGTACTGGGCCCCTGAAAATCCATATTGTGTTCAAGAAATCCCTCATTATGATCGGAGAGTTGGGAGTTTGGTGTGCTGTTAGCACTAGATGCATAACTAGTCCAATATTCTACGAACAGTCTGTAAATACAGAGAGGTATCAAAATGGCATTTTGACCCCATTTTATCATGAACTGACAGAAGAAGAGAAATCATATGGGTAGTTTCAACAAGATTCTGATACTGTTGATACAGCAGAGGAGTCCATGGATAAAATTATATATATATATATTACCAGTTTAGCTGCAACTGAGCTATAGGTACCAAACTTCAAAGAGATCTGTCTGATACGCACTAGTTTCCGGGCCTCTGAGAGGCACACCTTCTCTCTAACCCAGATCTCCTGGATTGCTCTTTCCTCCATAAAATGAGGGCATTCTTGAGAACTTGATGAGTGTTCTCCAGGCAGTTAACACATGATAGAGATGAAGTATGTGCACCATTGTTCAAAACATCTCAACAGTTAATGCAGCTAACTTATCTGCTACAAAAGTCACTGGTATATCCAAAGCATTGACACATAAGTACCTGAGCGGGTTTGGGATGAATGGCCTAACTTTGATAGATTCATACCCTGTCTTAATCCTTTGTGGGAGACCTACCCGCTAAAAGGCCAGGAACAGGATACAAGTGGGTTTCAATTCAGCTCTTTCGTTTACAATGAACCTGATAAACATTAGTAACACCTTGTTCCTCAAGATTTTCCTTAAACGCCTCAATGGTTAGTCTGTCCAATGCGCGGGTGTTTACCATACTGCATACTGCAATAAAATGTCTATTACTTTCTATTAAGCAAATATGAGTTATCGTAGCACATTTCGATACGTTTTCATAAAAAACATAAGAATACCTAAAAAACATTATGTGATACAGCATTTCAAGGGGCATTTTTGGAATCAGCAGATCAGTTTACATAAGAATTGGCCTATTATGTTTCGGGTATATGAAACATTTTTTTTTCCATGGGTTATCAGTATGAGTTGATAAAAAATAAAAGTTTTAACCTATGTTGCATAAATTTGCCCTTTTTAATAGTTTAATCTACAGATTAATATACCCTCTTAGTAAAGAACTGAAAAGAGAATATCAACTCATTATTAACAATGCATTAATTAATGGTTTTTATACCACTTTTATACTTTGAAAGATAGAGATGTTTAAATGTCAAGACTATTAAAAGATGATTATAATTTTAAAAAATTTATTTACAAAACTTGGGATAATAAAAGATCTTACAAAAATTTTTAACGGACAGAATAATTTTAGTTCTTCAAAATAAACACAATACAAAAAATTTGCTAAGTTTTTCTAAAAAAAATTTCAAATTATAAAAGATCTGGTATTTATCAATTTTATATTGTGACAGGGATTACACTGGTAAAAAAGTCATTTGGAAGCCAGAATAAAAGAACATTTTGGATATATTAAATATTTATAAACACATTGATAATTAGCTGTGGCAGATCAATTTTGGTCATTTCATCATGAAATATATCCAGAGGTTAAATTATTAAAACAATTAAATGAACCCATAGATATGATTGTTTAGGAATAGATATTTATTTTAAAAAATAAGGATCACAATGTGAATTTTGAAATACAGCCAACTGATTATGTCAATAAATTTGTTTTTTATTTTCAGTATCTGGCAATACAATAAGAGACAATCCATCACCTAATCAGCAGTAATGGTAGCATGAAACAAACATTCATTATGCTGATGAGCAAATAAATTGATCTGCGAAACTAGTCCTGTTGGAAAATGCATAATTATAAAAAATAAGTGAAGTTAGTCATTAATATTTAATGTAATTCAAGTTAAATTGCTTCAATTTTTGTTTTGTTTTATAACCAGGGACAGGAATTATATGAAAATGCATATTTTTTCTCTGTTGCCAGAAAGTATGCTCAATTGGCATGTGAGTGATTAACTAAATTTCTAACAATTTAAATAAGAGTTTAATGTGCATATAATGGCATATTTTACATGTTTTGTTAATGTGCATAATATTTCTGTATTTTTCAAATTATGCTGCATATTTGTTTTACATTGAAAATTTAACATTTTTATTTATTTCTTGTGAATTTGCTGCACATACAAATACAAATCGGTCTTGAAACTTGACAGCACTGATAAAAACTTGCAACTCAAGCCTGCAACGCAGTTAGCTATGTCATATCAGGAAATCTCCGCCTTATATGGTTTGTTTCATCATTCTAGCAGTACAAATGAAGCTGGGTGTTAAGGGGTTCTCGGAATTATGTTCAACTGTTGTTTGTAAACATAATATAATATTAATTTAGTTTTAACTTAATTGTTTAATTCTACTTAATTTATAACAAATTGTATTGTATTAAAGGAATGAATTTCAAAATATTCAAGTGTTACTTTATAGTTTGTCTTAGAAATTCACTTCCGAAATTTGACAGCAGGTTAACAAATCACAATAATTGCTCATTTCATCATTTGTGAGTTGAGACTTGAGGTCAGTGTATACAGTTATTATTTTCATAGAATCTGTGTGTGTGTGTGTTTTTTTTTGTTTTTTTTAATTATAACATGCCCCATTCCGTATGAATACTACATGCTTGCATTTATTTATTTACATACAATTTTCATTTTATATACATGTATATATTCTTGATGTTCTATTTGAACATTTACACTTTTATTTACCTCTAATTTTTTATCTACCTTAGTCTATTGAATACTTCTCTATTGTGCATATTTACAGTTTTTTTATTTGATGTTTGTTGTTTAATGCTATTTTATTTTGTTTGACCTTATTTCTTTAACCTAATGCTAATTTACCTAATGCTATTGTGTCTGTGTCTCTGTATCTCTCTGTGTCTGTCTGTGTGTCTGTCTGTGTGTATGTCTGTGTCTGTCTGTGTGTCTGTGTGTGTGTCTGTCTGTGTGTGTGTCTGGCTGTCTGTGTGTCTGTCTATCTGTGTATCTGTCTGTCTGTGTGTCTGTCTGTCTGTGTGTCTGTCTGTCTGTGTGTCTGTCTGTGTGTCTGTTTGTGTCTGTCTGTGTGTCTGTGTCTGTCTGTGTGTGTCTGTCTTCTGTGTGTGTGTGTGTGTGTGTGTGTGTGTGTGTGTGTGCGCGCGTGCGTGCGTGCGTGCGTGCGTGTGTGTGTGTGTGTGTGTGTGTGTGTGTGTGTGTGTGTGTGTGTGTGTGTGTGTGTTTATTCATTCATTCAAATGTTACATTTTACAAATTGATTCTCTGTATTATAATACAATAAATAGATTGTGACACAACTTCATTTATCTGTTTTAAAATATTAATTGAACTAGGACAGGTTTCACAATCAATCAATTACATCTTCAGCTTCTTTGTTGACTCTGTTTATTTGCATCATTACAGTTACTGCCACTCCCTCCGTGAGGGTGCACATAAACTTGTGGTTGTGTCGCTCCACCAACAAACATGTGCTGACATTCTTTGTGCTCAGCTGTTTACACATGACTCTTATTTCAACTGCCATATCCATCACTGCAGCAATGTAGGGTTAGAATTGCACTCGGCTCATGTTAACTAAATAAACTAAATTAACCAATTAAAAAAAATGGTTAAGAAAAGTTAGTAAATATAATTTTGCAAGTAAAAATATATGCTAATCTGAGTTGTCAGATAGAGATGTGGCACCCAGTACAGAATAGGAAGTAATTGTATCACTTGATCACTTGAAGAGTCCAGGTTTACAACTAACCCTTCCACCACCTGGTCGCACATGCCATCAAACTGCCACATCCTGTCATCCTCGTGTATGACATGCGTGATGTCTGCTTGCCACACAGCTGGTGTAACCTCAGACACTGCCTTCTCTGCTAACTGGCGCATTTCTTTAAACTTAGCTGTCTTATTATTCGTTCCCACGTAACTTCTGACATACCCCCATACTAGTTCAATGGGATTTAAGTTGCTGTGATATGGTGGCAATCGTAACACCATATGATCTGTCTTGGTCTGCTAGTGTTTATGCAACTCCTAGTAGCTCAACTTTTACAGCACTTTCATCAACAGGTGCATTTCTTTCTTTCACCAGTTTACAATTTGCTGTTTATGCCAAAAACTATTGGAACATTTATCTGTTCTAACAGAATGGTATGGGACATTGTCCACAACAATGACACTGTTAGGAACCAGTTTACCCGGTATTCCTTCACACAATTCTTGTAACACTTCCTCGTTCACCTCCTTGCGATAGTCATTTGTCTGTTTTGACTAAAATATTAATAAGCTCTCAACAAGAAACTTGTTATCACTGCCAATATGCAAAATTATGAGGTGCTTACCTTTGCCAGTTGGATAATTTAATCCTTTGCAACGCCCAGAAAAAATGCACCTTTCTTTGACTTACAGTAGTGTCTGCACAAGCCTTTGAAGTAACATGTCCCAAGTTTTGTCTGAGCAATAAATTGTGCACCCTTCAACACAAAATTACCTCACAGATCTCAAGTAACATCTTCTCCATACTACAATGTCTTCCCGATCAATTATCATATTGATTTTGTTTCTTTTTCAAACCAAAACCCAATGTCTTTCAGCAAAGTGTGGAACATGATTTTCTTAAAATTTGGAAGATCTGAGTCACTGTTCGCTAAAGAAAGTGCCGTATCTATGGTAGGAGGCCTGTTGTTTAAAAGGAAACTATGCACTTTAAAGTGAATAAAACTTTTGATAAAACCACCCACTTGCCCTTAAACACTAAATGACCTTTCCCTTTTCTTTTTAGGGGTTTTTACAGCTCTAGTTTGTTTCATTTCCATGCTCACATTTGAAACAGTGTTCAAAGATACACCAATTGCTTCAGACGTCAATTTGGTCATGTCTTTCACAACCAAGCTGTCATAACATTGAACGAAAAAGTTAAATACATTTAATACAATAGTCTTTTTACCACTTTTTAGAGGCTTTCCACATTTATGATGCTGTACACTACACTGAGGAGCTGAGCACTCCGCCATACTGACTGCATGTGTGAACACACAATACTAATAGGACGAGTGTCAGAGTATTGCTTCACTGCAATAAACAATGCAATCAGGTGAGACAGAATATGTGTTAAGACCCTGATAACAAAGTATTTATGTAAATATTTATTGTAAGTTTGGTTTATTTTTCATGCTGGTAAGGATTTGTTAAGTACTGAGTATGTATTATCATTGTTACATTGTTGAGAATATTATTTGTTTAATAACATTATTAATGTTAAATAATATGTTCAAATTTAACATGTATAATTATAAAATCATTTTATATTTAATATTAAGAGTGTTGAGAGGATAAATTGAGATCGCTTCCTCAACATTTTTGGGAACTATTTAACATGTAAAATGATGTCATAAGGGACGCTGTACGAAACGAACATATATGCATATGAATACAAATGCGTTGTTAAGGAAAATGCTAGATTTCAGCGTCTTGGCGTTCCATGTGTTTTTCATATGTGCAGGTTTAGACGCTAAAAGTATGATTTAAAACGACAAGCAGTACTAAGAAACCTTTGAGAAAGTCGGTCCATGTGTATGGAATGTTAACTAAAGTGTCACGCATGTAATATTCAACGAAAAAGGTGCAAATAAAATATTCTGAAAAGGTTTTATCCTGTGTCCGCATTATTTCACTCTGTACCATGACCCGACATAAAGAAAGAGCCAAAAGCTCAACACCATCCCAAATACTTCATTAAAAAACCGCAACATATGGCTTGCTCAAATGGGTGGCTCGAATAAGGGTGAAATAAAAGACAATGAAAAGTGAACACGTGCGAAACATCAAGAGATGCCGATTCACCAACGCTGGAAACGAACAAAGACGCCATTAAACTAATCACCTGGTGCTGTTTTTATGCATTCCGTAGGTGATGGTGATGAGCTTTTGACTCTTTCGTAATCTCGGGTCGTGGTACTGGATGGAATGAACATACACTCGGGTTTAACTTTAGTGAAACATTTTATTTGCACCTTCTTGTTCACAGTGTTTAAATCGTATCACAGTAGAAAGTCTTTTGTTTCAGTGGATCGACTTCCCTAGCATCGCCGAAATTTAATGCCTGAAAATTTAGCGATATTTCGCTAAAAGTGTTTTCTATTACTTTACACTTCGTCTATTTTACGTCCTTTTATTTACTCGCGCACTTTATATTAACTAACTTATTAAAGGTAGCTAATGTCTTACTTATTTTACCCAAATTAACGGTCTTTAAACACTTAGTAAATTTACTTTCACTATTTTATGACGGGCACACATAAAAATACGTCCATCTACGCCAAGCACATAGAGGTTAATCCCCCTTCTTTTAGTTGCGAGTCTAGGATTCCGACTGCCATGTGTACATCCGCGTATGCGTTCATCAAATAGTTCCCGCATTGTTAGGGAAGCGATCCTTAGCCATTCTCCCTTCGCTTTCAATATTGAACACATATAACTCTTTTATTTATACATGTATATTAAAATTAAATATGGAAATATTTATGACGTCTTTAAACAAACTTAGATGTTTGTAACAATGAACATTAGTAACACGTTTTCGTCATTTAACCAACTCCTACCAACATCAAAAACAAATTACACTCTTAACAAATATTCACATAAACGATTTTCTTTTGGGGTCTTTTAATATTCTGTAATATTCTGCATGACCAACCAGATCATATGAACAAAGAATTCTGTAAAGTCATCCTAGAAACTGCAAAAAAACATATTCCTCGTGGAAGAATTAAAAATTTCAAACCCTTTTGGAACCCCCAGTTAGAAGAACTGAAAAAGCAAAGGGATATAGCTAGAAATACAGCTGAACAAACAAAAAACATATCAGATACACAAATATGGCGGAAGAAATGTGCCTCACTAAAAAAAGAAATTAATACTGCTAAAAGGAATCACTTTAATAATTTCTTAGAAAAAATGGATTATAGGACAGATGGTAACAAAGCTCATAAGTTCATAAAAAATGTCAAGGACAGGAAAGAAAACAACAGCACACCTATCATACACAACAATAAAATGTTAGTAAATGATGCAGTCATAGCCGAAACATTCAATAAATATTATGCTAATGCACACAAAGTAACAAGAAATAATAAAAAGGAACGTAAAGAATTTAAGAAAGATTCGAAACAAGAAAGAGAATGTAATCCTAACACTCAGTGCAATATCTTTTTTCAAAATTTTAATATGCAAGAATTGAACATTGCAATAAATAATCTAAAAATCAAAAACTCTCCTGGACCAGATCACATACATCCAGAGTTCATAAAAAACCTTGGAAAAACAGCAAAACAGCAACTACAAAAACTCTACAATCTATCCTGGAAAACCACTGTACCTGCTGAATGGCGAAAAGCAATAATTGTCCCACTCTTGAAGAAAGACAAAACAGCATCAGAAATAAAAAATTATAGACCAATAGCTCTTACCAGCATAATAGCAAAAGTGATGGAAAGAATGGTGTCAAACAGGTTAAATTGGTTCCTAGAATCACAAAATTTAATATCCCCATGTCAAGCTGGATTCAGAGAGTTCCACTCTACAAATGAACAAGTCTTACTTCTCAGTCAAGAAATCAAAGACTCCTTCAATAGAAAAGAAGATAATTTATCAGTTTTTATTGATTTTCAAAGTGCATATGATTCTATATGCAGAACAAAACTACTAAAGAAAGTAAAAAAAATAGGGATACAAGGTCCAATGTTTTCATGGCTATGTCATTTCCTAACACAACGCTTTATTGCAACCAGATATGGAAGAAATATATCTAAATATAAAAAAATACACCGTGGCTTGCCACAAGGTGCAGTGCTCAGCACAACACTTTTTAATATATTTATTAATGATCTACCACAACAAATACAAGAATCAGGCGTGAAGTGTGCACTATTTGCTGATGACTTGGTAATGTGGACTTCAAAACCAAAAAGCAAAAGTACAGAACTGGAAAAAACCATACAACAATCCTTAACCAACTTACAGAGGTGGACCAAAGAAAATTTAATGACTGTTAATACAACAAAATCAAACTACCAAATCTTTTCACTAAGAAAAAAACCACTAAAAATAAAACTAAATTTTGAGGGTCAACAATTACCAGAAACAAAGGAAGCAAAGTATTTAGGAGTTACATTTGATACCAAACTTACATGGACCAAACAAATAGAAAATGTAATACAAAGACCAGAGAGGCGCCTTTCACTGTTAAAACGTCTAACAGGAATGAAGTGGGGATGTTCCAGAGCAACGCTTAACACAACATATAATATATATATAAAACCATTGTTTACTTACTGCAGCGAAGTTCTTGTAACAGCAAACACAAAAAAAATTCAAATCTTTCAAAACCAAAGTCTGAGATTAATTACAGGTGCTATCAAAACCACACCAATAGCAGCTATGGAAATACTAACCAACCAATATCCTATTGAATATGAAATAGAAAAAGCGGCTCTTATTCAGCACGAAAAGTTGATCAGACTCCCATTCAATACATGGCACAAGAGAAATTTTACACATACACTAAAGACTCAGGAGAGCTTTCTTTCCAAAATTCAAGACATCAAGAAGGATGTACACCTTCCTAATTCAAAGGAAAACTTCATATCTAAAGTCAATCCAACACATACATTAGACATCACATATTATTTACACCTGACAGAAGAAGTTAAAAAAAGTGATACTCCAACTAGTGTTCTAAAATTATTGGCATTAGAGACAATCCATACTAGATTTCCAGAACATGAGTGGCTCCATATTTATACTGATGGATCATTGATATCAAACCGAGATGGAGCAGGTGCTGGAGTCACATGTCACCTCTTTTCCTATTACAAATCTTTAAGTTATGGAACTACTAACTTTGATGGAGAAATTGAAGCAATTCGAATGGCCCTACAAAATCTTTTGTACAGAATTTCACATTTTCAGCAAGCAGTTATTCTCTCAGATTCCAGGGCAGCAATTATAGCAATTACTTCCAAGTTGTCACCAAAAAACCAAACTATTATAGAATGTTGGAAGATGCTTAGCCATCTAACAGCACTTCAAAAACACCTAGTCTTCCAATGGATACCGGCTCACTGTGGACTGAGTGGTAATGAGAAAGCTGATTTTCTTGCAAAAAAGGGTACCAGCGGTGTACAAAAATCTATAGTTAATTTACCATTTTATGCAGCTAAAAGATTAGTCAACTCTGAATTCAAAAAAATTATTGCAAAATATTACTATGAAAAATCAAAGAATAAAAGATGGGAACTACCAAACATTCAAACAGTAATTCCTGAGTATCCTCGAAAAACAGCAGTTGCAACCTTCAGGTTGATTACAGGACATGATTGTCTGGCAAAACATTTAAACAGAATTGGGATATATTCTTCACCACTCTGTCCTCTATGTGATCTGCAAGAGGAAATGGACCGAGACCACCTTCAAATATATATGCCCAGCCACTTCTAGTGCCCCATCCATCAGTGAAAAATATTGGAGAGCAAGAGGATTAATGACTTCATTGTCAGAAATCCAGCATTAGCTAACAACAACATATTCTGTCTCACACCGAAGCTGGAAACACAGGACAGGAGACACTATTAAACGGAAATCAACGCGGGAATTACAGAGGAACGCCACATGAAATCTACCACCGAGGGAATCGATGTAAGGAACAATAAACCAATGAAAAAAGTAGGACCAAAAATTTTTATTTAATATTTATTTTTGCATGTTGTTAAGGAGTGGTAAGAAAGTAGGACTTTTAAGCCTAACTAAATCGAATCAAAAAACGAACATGTCGCAAAAAGGAAAGTAGATAGGAACAGGAATAGGGGAAGGGGCAGATAAGCCTAGTTTTCAGACAGAAACGGAAAGTGAGGAAGAAGTAACAGTAATAGAGAAAGATAAAAAATTAATGATGATGATGATTGAAAGACTAGAACAGAGTATGAAAGAAATAGGTCAGAAAATAGAATAGAGCTGAGGGCAGAAAATAGAACACAATAGGAAAGAATTAGAACTATATCTGGGAAAGAGAATAGAATTCGGAAGGCAGGAATGTAAAGTAATTTGAAATTAGTACATAAAAACATAAATGAAACAAAGGAAGTTTTAGAAGCTAAGATAGAAACCATAGGAGATAGAATGGGAAAATTAGAAACGGAAATGAAAGAAAACAAGATTGTATTAGAGGGAGAAATTGGTAGATGTAGGGATGAAATAACAGAGTACAAAATAAATGTAGATTGTAAGATTACAAATGTAAAAGTAGAACTAACTGAGGAATTAAGGAAAGAAATTGAAGTAGTGAAGAAAGGAATTATGAGTGAAACTGTAGAACAAATTGTTATTCCTAAAATTAAGACTGTGGCTGATGTAGTACAATCACAAGATGCCATGAATAATATAAAACAGAGTAATTTAGAAATAAAGAATGATTTAAAACCACTTTGTGAAGAAATGCAAAGAGGAAAAGAAAGTTTGGCTAATGTAAATGATATTGTGAATGCACTACAAAGGCAAAATGATGATTTAGACATAAGTGATGTTCAAAATGAAAGTTACTAGAATGATGTACAAAATGATGACTCACCATATAGAGATAGAGGCTCACAATTAAATAATAACGCAACACATGCTATACCAACAGCATACTACACGAAATTACACCACCCACATTTGACAAGGAGAAGGGAGATGATCAGAAACTATTTGTTAAAGAAATGGAGGAACATTTTAAAGTGAAAAGGATACCAAATGTGCTTAGGGTGATTATAGTGAAGAAAAGCTTGAAGAACAAGGCATTAGAATGGCTAACACTAGCTCCTCATGAATCATATAGCTCATTTACGAATCTATTCCTATCAAGGTATTGGGGCCCAGCTAAACAGAATCAGACAAGGGCAGAGCTAGCGACAGGAATATACGATCCAACCAAGGGATTATCACTAGTTGACTATTTTATGAAGATAGCTAACAAAGGGAAGCTATTAGATGCTAACCTGTCGGAGGCAGAATTAATCACCAGTATTACGAGACACTTCCCAGATACAGTGAGAACCAGGTTAATTGTTGCAAGGCCAGTAGATTTTACTGACATGATAGAACTGCTGACAGCCTTCGAAATGCAGAATGGTTGACCTAATGAACAAAGACACAGAAACAGTCACCGGACTCACCGAACTTAAATATAAACATGACCACAAACCAAAGCGAGAGGGAAGATAGAAACACTAGGAGCACACATGATAGGGGAAGAGCTGCACACCAATTCTCACATCAATCACACAATCATGGCAAGAGAATGGAAAACACGAGGCAGCGGTACCAGGACACGATACCAAGGGGTAAATCGAGATACCAAACATCTAAGTATGATCGTGGGAGACCAGGAGACCGTACCCATCAACTAAATCACATACAGTTCTGCACAGAATACATGAACAGCCACAGACCGTCATACAACAGGGGTACACACCAAAGGGGCAGAAACAAATGGAACACTGACAACCAAAGACAAGTAAATGAAAATGTGCCAAATAGAGCGGATGCTCCACAGAACATAGAAACAACAGTCGGATATTCTTTAGATTGGGTGACGCGAGCACTTGGTCAGAATTTCGGCTAAGTCCAACTTGGCAGTGTGTACGAATTCTAATGAAAGTTGCCGAAGTTGCTGTGTTATTGCAGTGTTAAGTCAGCGCTGTGAACAGCATTATTTCCCCATGAATTTGTTGCCAATTTTAAGTTTGAATATTATAGCGGGACCCGGCAGTATGCTAGTGACCTTGTTCGAAGCGAGTTGTGAGAGTGCCATGACTCGCTTCATTAGCATAGTAGATTTAGCACCTCTGTGCTATAATGAGGAGGAATGCATGCAATTTCTTTACGAGGAGGGCCTGCTGAGAACTCGAATGCTATATAATATAAAATCCCAGCGCATGGGGCTCCGTAAATGGATTTTTTCTCCACTCGGAAATAAAATAAAAAAAATAAAATAAATAAAAAAGAACGATAAATAATAATAATAATAATAATAATAATAATAATAATAATAATAATAATAATAATAATAATAATAATAATAATAATATAATAATAATATAATATATATATAATATAAATAATATATATAATATAAATATAATATTAAATAATAATATAATAAATAATATAAAAGAAAAATAAAATAAATAAATAAAAAAAGAACGAGCCAGCGTTTCGTGAACTCAGTAACAAGGCAATAACAGTAATGTACACAATAATTTCCACAACAATAGTATGGAGTCACACTAGCGATATATCTGTGTGAGCAAAATAATGTATACAATAATTTCCACAAAAATAGTATGGAGTCGCGTTGGCGATATGTCTGGCGGCAATGACGCGCGAGTGTATTTGTGTTTAATGTGTTGGCAACCAAAAGTAGTGTAGTTGAAAAAGCAATGTTGGCAGATGTGAAAATTGTCTGCTAGTGACAGCTAGCGCATGCAGTGAAACCTAGTGGCGATTCTGATAACCACTGTCGGCGCATGCGTAGTAACTTCGGACTTAGAATCTGGCCGGCAAGTGCTAAGTCACCTATTCTAAAGAAGATCCCAACAGTCACCACTTACACCCAGGAAAACTAATTACAAGTCAACTTTGTGTCCCGGAGGTTGACCTGTGTGGCAGTAGGGGCAATATTAAATCAAATCATGTGTGTACCTTGAGAAGACAGGTAAATGACAGGAAGGAAAAGACTAATCCACCAATGATTAAACTAAAAGAATGGGGAATCGAATTACCAGCAATGATCGACACAGGAGCCAGCACGTCAGTATGCGACGAGCAGCTGTTCCATGAACTGGTAACGAATAGAAATGCCGAAATCTTACCTGTGTGTGGGGTATATTGAAGCACAGTGATAGGCAAGAAAAAGGAACACGTTAAATACCAAGCAAGCCTGGTAATCGAGAATGAAAGCTGGACGTTCGAATTTGTTGCATTAGTGATACCGAGATTAACAGCTACTCTGATCATTGGCCGCGACTTACTTAGCCTTTGGAGGTCGGTAATTGATTATGACCTACATGACTTTTTCATCAAGGAGGGAACCTCAGAGTGCACCACAAAATTTCTGGAGGAGAAAACATGCCATGAGGAACCAGACCAGATGGGAATCCATCCGGACGAGCAGTTTTTCGTGGAGAACATCCATATCCACGAAAATAGGTTGGTAGACCTGAGTATAGGTGAGAAGAAGACAGGTTGGACGAGCGAGGAAAATACCAATGTTTGCAGCCATTGGATTTGTACAGAAGACGACAAGTACACACCCTCGAATCCCTGCCAACCTGAGGTACTACCAACATGTGATGAAGAACTGACATCACGACTAATTAATGGGAAAGTCCGGGGAGCACATGGCATATCTGAATTGGAAAGGAACCAGCTTAGGAGGATACTAATCAAAAACAAGAGGGTATTTAATAAAAAGCCAGGTACATGCAACAAGTACATGCATACCTTTCTGGTTAAGGATAACACCCCCTACTCACATAAATCCAGGCCCATCCCCAACTCCATCAGGGAAGAAGCTGATCGCATCATTCAGGAGATGGCAGACGAAATTATAGAATCGTCGGACGCATGTTATGTGAATCCAGTGGTATGGGTTCACAAGAAAGAAGGTAAATTAAGAATGACAATTGATGCGAGGAAGATAATGCACATACCTTGCCAGATCATTACAGGCCTGAGGGTGTAGACCAACTCTTATATAAGCTAAAGGGAGGTCAGCATTTTACCAGCCTTGACCTAACAGCATCATTCTGGCAAATTCCACTTCACCCAAATGTCAGGAAATATACCTGTTTCCTACACAAAGGAAAGGTATACTAGTTTTGAAAGTGCGCCTTTGGATTATCGGCCAGTAGCAGTGCACTACTGAGGGCACTCGACAGAGTTTTCAGAGATACAATCGAGACTTTTTTGTGACACAATATGTGGACGATTTTGTAACATACAGTAATGACCCAGAATCACACTTGTGTCATATAGATTACCTGCTATCCAAGTTCCAGGAAAACAATATGACTCTGAACTTGGAGAAATGTGAATTCTGTGTTGAAGAGGCTGAATTTCTGGGCCACATAATTCCACCTGATGGCATACAGCCTAATCCAGAAAGAGTCAAGGCCATAGAATGTATACCACCTCCACGAAACATGAAACAGCTAAGAAGTTTTCTGGGTATTCTATAATACCAATCAAAGTTTGTGATTAACTACTACAAGGAGTTAGTGCCCCTTAGAGAACTATTGAGGAAGGACACAAAGTGGAAATGAGACGCCGAACACCACGTGGCCTTTGAGAAGATTAAAGAACTCATTAAGCACAGTATTCTCCTGGAATGACCAGACGCTAGTGCACACTCATATGGAGCAATATTAGCACAAAAAGATGCAGATGGTAACAAGCATGTGATTGCCATAGCTTCTAGATTTCTAACAAAGATAGAGGGCCAGTGCATGCATAACAGAGTTAGAAACAGGTGCAATCCATTTTGTGTTGCAAAAGTTCAGACAGTATATCTACCACTACAAAATAATCATTTTTACCGACCATGTAAGCCTGTCCTTCATCCAGAAATGCAAGTCAACCAACTCCAAGATCTCGAGGTACATACATGAGATAATATCACACCACATAGAGGTTAGACATATCCCAGGCAAGGAAAATATCTTTAGTCACTTATTATCCAGGCTGAAATCAGAAAGTCACATACCCGAAACAATATCTAACCCTCACCATGAGATTAAAATTATGCACGTGAATAGCAAAGAAAACAATGAAATTTTGAAAGATTTCAAAAGCATGGCGAAGCTACAGCACGAAGACCCTGAATTGAGGAGGGTATTCGACAAGGCACCAGATGTACTACCTAAATTGATTGCCAAGATAGGAAAGTTTAGGAACATCCTGTCTAAGTTACATGGATGTGATATAAAGAAGTGGAAAATGATGGTACCTAATTGCTTGCAGAACAGAGTTATTTTGGCATTCCATCACTCGATGCTCCACTCAGGCAATGTGAAAGAATGATGCTTGCAATCGAGGAGGTACTGTATATTACACATCTGGGTAAGAAGGTCAGAAAGTTAATTTCCTCATGTGACCTATGTCAGAAAGCCAATCCTATGAATGTGAAGTATGACACCGTTCCACAATCCATCTTGAGAGACGAGAAGAATGCCTTGGTATGCATCAACGAACATGGCGAGCTACCAATGGGGAAAGATGGAAACAAATATATCTTTGTCATGTTTGATGTCTTTACAAAATTCACTAAAATTTACCCCTTCAGGAACATCAAGAGCAGCACATGCCTGAACAAGATTGTTAAAGACTATATTCCAAAATATCGGAATATCAAAGCAATTGTCTCCGATAATGCAACAATGTATAAAAGCAAACTATTCCAGAACACCTTACAGAAATTGGGAATGAAGTTGCATTATTCTTCAGCATACTACCCTCAAGGAAATCCAACAGAAAGGGCGATGGGAGATATTTCTATATATTTCCGTCTACTTTGCCACAGAGACCACACTTCCTGGACCGAAAAGTGCAACTACATAGAGGAGGTGATTAACAATTCAGTAAACCCCACGACTAAGTTCGCCCCAAGAGAATTGATGACCAACACAAAACCTAAGCGGTTAACAACTGACATAGAAAACCACGATGTCTGCCCAAAGGGAATTCATAGAAAAGGAGAAGTGTCAACTGGCATTCAGGAGACTACAGCAAAAAGCTGAAAAAGGTAGAAACAAAGTGAACAGGTACATCAGAAAATGTTCCCCACAAATCGGAGAAAAGGTACTGCTAAGAAGACACAGCATCTGAAAAAAGATCTGGAAAAATGGAGCTACTGTGCACTAGACCACTAGTTATAACAAACCAGCTGGGCAACCATACATATGAGCTACAGAATTTAAATGGGAAGTTGACAGGAACATACCATAAAAACAAATTAAAGCCATTTAAAGAAATGACCAACTAGTCTTTGCCAACAAATGTGTGAGGCAGGAACAGTGGAAATAAGGAAAAACAACAAGATTAAATAGGTTTCTTATAGAGAATATGTATATAGGTTAGAAGCTACAACAGGAAAGGAAATCAACATAGTCATTGTCTATAATAACCACAAAAAGTGAGCATTGTCAACAAAGGTAGATGAAAATTCTAATTGTCATAAAAGAAATGAATTACAGCGATGAAGAGAATATGTTTTTTTGCATAAGGATGTCAAGGACTAAATAAGAAGAAATTAATTATGGCGACGAAGAGAATATTTCTGACACAAGTGTATCAAGGACAAAATAAGAAGAAAAATAATATTGTTACGGGATAATTATAAATACAGGAGTTTTCTCTTATAAAGATAAGAGACAAAGTGATGACAATTAGTAAAAAGAGGAAAACCATAGTCAGAGAAAAACAATGCCCACAGATTAAGATGGACATAGTCAATGTTGAGCTTAGAGAAATGTCAACGAACTGAACAATAATGAATAAGAACCCAATATCATAAGTATATCACTAGTAACATCAAAATTAAATAAATGAATTGACTACCTGCACAGACATAATAAGCTTACAAGACAAAGAAGCAAGGCAAAGGACTGAATCAAATAGCAATAAGTATGATCATAATCATGAGTTCAAAATTTGTATCCTGTTTCTATCTCCTCCTAACAAAGAACATAAGTTAAAGGGCACATATGATATTACAATACACTTAGATAATATTTGTGTCAATATCAAATGTAAAAACTTAGGAATATTCATGGTATTGTGTTGTGGGATGACAAAATATGTTAAAATTATAAAGGCCTGCTGTGTCATGCGAAAGCAAAAGAGAAAAACATACAGTAAAGAAGATTTAAAAGAAAAAGGTTATTGTGCAAAGTGAGAAAGTGTATCAACGGAACAAGGAGAGGTGTTGTATTGGGTTTCAAGCTTGTGGATATGTGCGACAACTTGAAAAACAAAACAAGGGGCATGTGAGACAGAATAGGTGGTAAGACCCTGAAAAGAAAGTATTTATGTAAATATTTATTTTAAGTTTGGTTTATTTTTCATGTTGGTAAGGATTTGTTAAGTACTGAGAGTGTATTACCATTGTTTCATTGTTGAGAATATTATTTGTTTAATAACGTCATTAATGTTAAGTAATATGTTCAAATCTAATATGTATAATTATAAGAATCATTTTGTATTTAATATTAAGAGTGTTGAGAGGATAAATTGAGATCGCTTCCTCAACATTTTTGGGAACTATTTAGCATGTAAAATGACGTCATAAGGGACGCCATAGGAAATGAACATATACATGTATGAATACAAACACAATGTTAAGGAAAATGCTAGATTTCAACGTCTTGGCGTCCCATCCTCTAAAGAGGAAGGACGTGTTTTTGATATGTGTAGATTTAGACGCAAAAAGTGTGATTTAAAACGACAAGCAGTACGAAGAAACCGCTGAGGAGGTCAGTTCATGTGTATGGAATGTTAACTAACTAAAGTGTCACGCGTGTAATATTCAATGAAAAAGATGCAAATAAAATATTGTGAAAAAGTTTTATCTTGTGTCAGCATTATTTCACCGTGTACCACGACCCGAGATAACGAAAGAGTCAAAAGCTCAGCACCATCCTAAATACTTTATTAAAAAACCGCACCACAGGGAAGTACTGAGTAACACATGACAAATGGAAGTAAAATATCTAAGCTCATGTTTAAATGTATTGGAAATTCAATTAAAGGGTTTATTCACTCTGTTCATTACTTGAATGTATCAAATAAGTGATAATATATGCAATGTAGTAGCAAACTATAGCCACTAGTTCTAAAAGTTGTGCTGCGGTGTAATGTTGACATCCGTACACACTTTAAGGCGGGATCGTGCATAGGTGATGGACTGTTTGCTACCTTATTGGAGCTGTAACACACACTATCTGTATTGCTTGGCTGTCAATAGCTTCAATTTTTATGTACCGTCCTCTGTGCTTGGAGTTACATGAAAGTGATGTATCTATATGCTTACCAACCTGGATGTTAGTATAAAATGCACCGTATCCACTTCCTCATTCTGAGTAACTTTTTATCCTTCCACCTCTTATTCTATTTAGTTCTTGCTTATTATTTCAAACATTTCTTGCTCAGTTTCCCCGTGTAGTTATCAAATAATTTTAGAAAGTCTTTCCTATTATTCCCTTCAAAACATTTTAAACTGAAATTTCTATCTCAAAATTATTCTAACTTCTATTGCAAACTTTTTCTCTACAGACTTTGGTTTGCAGGCATCATATCAAACAATGCAAGTGATTGCAACTGTTCTTACCTTCATGAATTGGTGTACAGTTTTCATTGTTTCCTAGATTTACATCTGCTCCTTTCTTGATCAAGAGTTCAATGATGGCAGTACTAACAGAATGAACACAACCAAGCAGTAGAGGTGTATAACCTTCCAATGTGCGTTGATTCACATGGCGTTTCCCTTAAAGCAAGAGATAATAAAATTATATATTACCTAAAAAAAAAAAAAAAAAATAAAATAAAAAAAATAAAAGGATGTCCAATCTGTGTACAGAACTCATTAAATACAAAATATACAAAAAGCATGTAAAGCCTCTCATACATTCCTAAAAGCATTTTTCCATTTCAATATCACAGCCTATTTGAAATGTTTTGTATGAAACACTCAAATATATAAACACACACACACAGGACGAAAGGTATTGCTTCGGCCACATGTTAACCAGGGATTCTACATGATGAGTGTAACAAACATGTCCAATACAATTTTTGTCAATACCGAACCATTTTGCTGAAAAAAAATAATTTGTGTCAAACATTTGGAGCCATCTAGCTTCTTGGCAAATGGTTATAAATGGTTTATTATTTCACTGTCACGCAAACATTGTGTGAACAATGCTGTAATGCCATTTTGTCTTAATTCAGATGAGTTTAGCCACAATTTAATGTTAAAGTGTCAGGCAAAGTTTAATTTCTACGCGAAATATGGCAACGTCATGGGTCACTCAATATGTACGTGCCACGTGTTCTCACAAGTTCGGGTGCCTAGGAGTGGAGGAAAGTACCACTTGGCGTTTGGTGTGACGGTTGGAGAAGGAAAGGCTGAAGTACAATTGTCTGCAATACGAAGGAATTTACCTTGTGATCATGAATTCGTTCACATCAAGGGAGTACCTAGACACGGTGCTACTAATTTAAGGGGAAAATTCCCCTTAAGAATAAAAAATAAATAAACAGATAAAATAAAATACAGAACATTGAGATCACATAAATAAAGGCAAATGTTCCCATCCCCATCCCTTATCTAGCGAAATAAGCCACGCTTTATCTCCAACTCTTCTTGTTTTTCCTCTTAAAAAAAAGAACAAATAGAGCATAAAAATGTCTCTTGTGACGACCAGGGGTACCGGGATCGATAACTGGCACCTCCACCAATATGTGACAACCAGGGGTTGATGGGGGTTGAAGTGGTTGTCACATGGGGAACATAGGAAATAGTGGTGAGCACAATTCGCATGCATTAACAATCATTGTTATAACAAAAATGTGACTTTACTTCACAGTTTAAACAAATGACAAAGGTTCCATTTACAACAAGCAAGCTTAAGGAGTAATGACATTACAAGATAATAAATGTTACATAGTACCTGGTCATTCTGATGCCAGACCACATGTCCGGGGTTTGAATCGTCTATCACTCAGGTATCTACATCTCAGTACCGACACTCAAATGCCTATCCCACACTATATTAATCTGAGTGGACTTTATATACTAATCTTAACTTCCTCCACAGAGTGAATAATCTTCTGTGGACTGTTATACCTTTGACACTGTGACTCATGACATCCACTTCTATATGCGGAACTATGACAGGAAATGATTCACATCCTTATGACACATTGGTTTGAAGCTAACTCATTTTCATCTGTTTTACAATTTAATAATTCCGAATATTCCATATTTTTATATTAAGCTACACTCTTGTGAACTGAAATATGATTCAATATTAAGAACTTTAATTAAGTAATATTAAAACCTAAATAAACACACACGATCGGCATAAATAACATACATTTTCAGTATTTCTTGTTGTAAAGTGCTTATAAATGTATTTGGATAGGATTATGAAATTTATTTCAAAATACTGATTGGTATTTGTGTTCTATGTTAAATAGTACTTGCAAACAAAGCATTATCTTATGGAGTACATTAACTGTGCTTCAGTCACATATTAGATGCGGATTTGGTTTGTCATATGTCTAGAGAAACTTCATATTATGCGCACTTCCTCTAAGGATAGTATCACTGTCATGTTTACTTCTAGAGATCAATTTCATTTTGCTTGTCTTCTTATTTAGGCGCTTTCGTGACCACAGCTGTAATTTATGACGAGATCATTAGTTTTAATTCAGCCCGATAATCTACAGAAAAGCACAATTGGTTTAGAAAAATGAAGGGGAGGACTTTTATTTACTTGTGTATTAAAGGCAATTGCTATTATTTTAGAAGCATGTCCACTATTAGGAAAATCTTTATCTCTTTATGTCAGCATTGTCCAACCAAAAATTTCATGGTTTTGATTTATTCATTCTTCTGCGGTCTTAACTATGGAAAACTGCATGTTCATTATTACTTGAATGAATGCATAATTTCAGTTATATTCACACTTTTCAGGCATGACATAAATTCTTGCTGATTCACCCGAGATTGTGACTGCTTCATTGGTACGTAAACACACTGGATGCGTGTTTTGTTGATGTCTTAGTGCAGTACTTGCACATGCTGGTCAGGTGTTTTGTTTACAACTGAGGCAGTACTGGCCTGGAAGCATGTGCTACTCGAGTTCAACACAGGCCATTGGCGTGTGCAAACACAGCACAGCTTTGCCATTTACACTACCGAAAAACTTTTTTTACAAAACTATTAAGCCAACCGAAATAAAACTTAGCATTTGATGTTTCTTACACCTGCATCTATTAGCCATATTATTCTGGCTGAAGCAGTAGCTTCCACCCCGTATATATATATATATAAATGTTATGTTGGTTTGTGTTCGCTTCAAAAACTCAAGAAGTTCTGCACTGATTTAGCTCAACTTTTGGCATGATATGTAACCTGCTTCAAAGAAGGTTTATTTATGCCAACAAACTTACCGTTGGTGTTTTTAAACACACAAGCCGTGTGTGGGCAATGTTTGAGAGGTAGAACTGGAACTTCAAAATTCAATGCCACAGCTGGGATTTGAACCACAGACCTTCCGCTTACCACGCGGGTGCTCTAACCATTAAGCTACTGTGACAACCTGCCAGAATGACATTGAATTCTCAAACCAGTTCGTATTTCTCCCATTTGAGAATTTAATGCCATTCTGGCAGTTTGTCACAATGGGTGGTATAAATAAAAGCAAGCAATAGCTTTTTCTCACTAATTCGGAGCAAGAGGTTGGTTTCGTATAAATAAAAACCTTCTGCTCCATCTCCTTGCAAGCTAAAGCTTCCAGACCTTGACCGCGGAGCTATTGCTCGCAAAATGGTATAAATAAAAACCTGCTTTCCTCGCTCCGAGGGAGCTTTTGCTGACTTTTTCTGAGGTAGCTATGTAGGTACCTCAGCTTGCTCACTCAGTTAGTACCATGGCCAAGATTTCCTGCTCCCACTGTTTTAAAACAACTGGCTTATTGCCAATTAGCTTCAAATCACTTTTGGACTTAATTCTTGTTTTTAAGTTTTTTTTTAATTTAGTATTTGCATCTCGCTGATGGATGTTTTAAACTCTTCCTCCAATTGTTGCTTTACTGTAGCTACTGCTAAACTTTTGCGCTTACTTTCTGACAACTGTGCTTTTAATAGAATGTTTTGATTTTCCTTTAACAGATGAACAAAGCGCCTCATAAATACACCGCCTTCTTCAACCATGGTGACTGAAATACGTGTTGTAAAATATAAACTCTACTCTTGGAGATATTTGCTGCTATATCAGCTCCGATGATACAAGGACATTTCTCTGAGGTGTTGTGAACTTGCCTGGTTAGAATGCGAGTGATGTCATAGTGATCCACTTTCATTACCGGAAACCTGATAATGGAATCAAAACATATACGAACGTGCTTATACAAACATGCAGCATGTATGAAGAGCATAAAGCTCGTACAAATCAAGGTCGAATAATATCTATAAAATAAGCCTATATGAAACTCTTTCAGAAAGTAGGTATAGCTTTAATTCAGATAACACTTTTAAAATCTTAGAATTGCCTATTTTGATGTTCCATAAATTGTAATTGCCCAGTTCTAGAGCAGATCAACAGAACACCAGTAAAAGTAATCTTTCAGTATATCACTTGTAATAGACACAGGGCATCAAATTATGGGAATCTGGGTTTAAATTTATAAAAGGATAATCGCCATGTGTTGGAAGTTCGGATCAATCCCAATTACTGTTTCATTTATCCCTGCCCCCCCCCCCCCCAAAAAAAAGAAATTGACGTAAACTGTGTGCTTTAAGTAGATACACATTTTTTGTGTAGTAAGACTTCGTCTATCTCCTACAGTTTATCAGTTATACAAATGTGATTCAGAATGAAAAGGACTTCACAAGCTATTCCCCCAAAATTAAAGGTTCAATTGTCATGTAAATATCTTAACATATGTCATTTTAATCAAAATACGAGTACAGTGGCCATTTTTGAGAAAATTAAAAATTAGGAATGTTTATCCATGTAAAAGTTAGTTTTGGATGGAGGGTTTCCATAAAGTCGCACTCTTGGAGGTTACTGAACTTCAATACGAAATTTGTTTTTTAAAAGTGGCTGCTTGGGTTTAGATGTTCACACTTACACACATACAGGCACGCACACATAGACTTCTCTCTCTCTCTCTCTCTCTCTCTCTCTCTCTCTCTCTCTCTCTCTCTCTATTCAGAGAGGCTCAGAAGCTGTATTTATGCTTTAATCTCGATATCGAATTATTGGGTGGAATGCAATAATTCCTCTACTATACGTTTAGTGGTTGAGGAACTAAAAAATTACACAATATGTAGGGACTTGGATGCAGATATAAACAATTATAATCACATTTAAAGAGAAAATGTAGACTTGCATCCGCAGCATTTGCTTCCAGAGGAAAATGAAACAGGAACGGGACCTTCTAACTTCCTAAGGTGTTGTCATCTTGTCTGCGTGCGATAACGCTAAACATAATGTGAATGAGGTAATAGTGTTCCGCTCTCATTACGGACGATAATGTAATCAAAGCGATACATAGAGTAGAGTATTGTGCAAATCAAAACCGGGTTATAACTGAAGACTTTCATATAAAACCGACCCTATATTTAAATTTCCATGAAATGATACTTCTTCATCCGGTATAGCTTTAATTTATGATAAAGTCATATAATTTTGGAATTAGTCCCCACAGACTCACTCTTGGAATTAGTTATTGATAGTTTATATGTATAGATGTAAAGGATATCAGTATAACGGTGCAAACACACGAGTACAAATTATCTACTTCCATATATCAGTTGATACATACTATAAAATTAAGAAAATCACTGATGGAATTTAGAAAGTGTATGAACGTTATCGGTGGGATGCCAGGCGAATCTTAATTTCTATTTAATTTGCCAAATCTTTACTTAAATTTTCCTTCTTTAAAATCAGTATCTCCATCATGTTTAACATGAATAAGTATATGTATATTTAAATGCAGCAAATATTTAAATCCCCTCCAGACATGAAAAAGGTGTGTTTGTTTACGTCGGGTAGTGAAGGTCACGGAGCTAGAGCTTTGTGTTGAAAGCAAGAGCTGGCGGAAGAGGGGAAGTTTTTATTTATACCAAATCACGACCTTTTGCTTATTCTCAACTTGCTTACCAGCTTCAACTCACAAGCACTAGCTAGTTTTTATTTATACCACCCAATAGCTCAGTGGTTAGAGCAGCCGCCCGGTAAGCGGAAGGTCTGTGGTTCAAATCCCAGTTGTGGCATTGAATTTTTAAGTTCCAGTTCTACCTCTCAAACTTTGCCCACACACGGCTTGTGTGTTTAAAAACACCGACAGTAAGTTTGTTGGCATAAATAAATAATAATTACCATCTGAAGGTTATTTAATCCTGGGATATAAAGTACTTGCAATAGTAAGTCACCATTGGGGTAATTTGTCTCTGATGTGAGACTGCATTTGTGGTTTACCAGGAGAAATACGAACTGGTTTGAGAATTTAATGCCATTCTGGCAGTTTGTCACAATAGCTCAGTGGTTAGAGCAGCCGCCCGGTAAGCGGAAGGTCTGTGGTTCAAATCCCAGTTGTGGCATTGAATATTTAAGTTCCAGTTCTACCTCTCAAACTTTGCCCACACACGGCTTGTGTGTTTAAAAACACCAACAGTAAGTTTGTTGGCATAAATAAATAATAATTGTTTTTATCTGTTTCTTGTGTCAGTAACATTTATATATAAAAATGTTATGTTGGTTTGTGTACGCTTCAAAAACTCAAAAAGAAAATACCTTTTCCAATGGTCATTACCGCTACTTGCCAACAGATGGTGTTGTTAATAATGATCTTTTTTTTATTTTATTTAGTAACATTGAAAGAACTTATCGAAAATGTACTTCCTAGCATTCAAATTAATTATAGGAATCACGACTGGATCTGTGAACAAGCTGTCCTTGCCACGAAGAATAAAGATGTCTATCACCTTAATAATTTTATACAATCCAGCATTCAAAGTGAGAAAATTATATATAAATCGATAGACACCGTTGTGGAAGCAAATGAAGTGGTTAATTACCCATCTAAGTTTTTGAATGCCAGGAATGCCACCACACACTTTTAAATTGAAAACAGGTATGCCAATTATCATGTTGCGTAATATTAATCAGTCAAAACTCTGTACGGCACGAGGCTCGCAGTCAAGAAATTGATGAACAACGTAGTGGAAAGAACGATATTAACTGGGCCTTTCAAAGGTGAAGATGTTCTCATTCCTCGAATTCCCATGAGGCTGATCGATACACCATTTAAATTTAAAAGATAACATTTCCCAATTCGATTGGCATTTGCAATCACAATCAAATGTGGTTTAGATTTAGGAGCAGATTGGACAATTGTATATTGCATGTTCCTGTGTCTGCAAATCAGATAGCCTTTATATCTACGCAAACAATGGAAAAACAAAAAATATTGTATACCCACAAGTACTGCAAAATTAAACTTTTTTGAAATGCATACTTTGTTTTGTTCCTCATTTATCATCCATGCAGCCATAATGTGCCACAGCGAAGTATGGCAGCATACAGCTAGTATATATGTACAGGGCTTTTGAATCGGTTCTTCACTGCTGCATGGCCTTTTGCCTGTGCGAGTTTGAAGCTGCCGCGGCCGGGTTTGCCGCTACTAACAAGCTGCACGTAAAACATGTATAAAAATCTTACCTTATAGAAAATGCTGGAAATGTTGTGAGCAATGGTTTAATCAATCCACAGCTTCTGTTGTTTTCAGATGAGCCTGGTTTCATCTAAATGGTCATGTGAACACTCATAACAGTCAGTATTGGGCATTTCAAAATCCATATCGCGTTCAAGAAATCCCTAATTATGATTGGAGAGTTGGAGTTTGGTGTTCTGTTAGCGCTAGATGCATAATTGGTCCAATATTTTATGGCCAGACTGTAAATCACAGATTATACATAATCACTGATTAAGCTGTAAATAAAGAGAGGTACCGAAATGACATTTTGACCCCATTTTTTCGTGAACTGATAGAAGAAGAGAAATCATATGGGTGGTTTCAACAAGATTCTGCTACTGCCCATACAGTCCATCAATAAAATGAGGGAAGTGATTAGTGCTGGTGTATGGCCCTGATCTAACAGTGTGTGATTTTTACTTGTGGGGTAACCTGAAAGACAAAGTTTATGAGAAAAATCCTCACACATTGGAATAACTAAAACAAAATATTAGAAATGAAGTCAGAGACATTACAGTAGCCCAACTTAATTGTGTGAATCAGAATGTGTTTTCAAATTATTCAGAGAATGAATCAAAGAGCTCCTGCACACTGTAGAAGGTTTGCTCACTTAGAAAATGTTTACTTCTTTCCTAAACTTAGTTTGACTGCTATTGTGGATTCTATTTGTGATTTTATTATACATGTGTATGCCTCTATGCATTAGGGAATTTACCTTTTTTGTTGTTCTGGTAGTCTGTATGTGTATTTTATTACTATTTCTGGTACTATGTGTATGAACAGTGTTGTTTATGCTACATAGATGAATATTGTCCCTTATAAAACAGACAGTTTCTAAAATATACAGACTTGGCAGTGTAAGAATGTGATTTTGCCGAAAGTATGATTTATATGATGTTGTCCTGTGCAAATTTAGCATTAGTCTAAGTATTTTCTTTTGCATTATGAATAGCGCACTTATTGCACTACTGGATCCCGATATAAATATACCATAAGGAAGCACAGATTGTACATAAGAAAAGTAAATCATCTTTAGTGTTTGTAGGTTACTGATGCTTTTTAGGCATATATTACCTAATGTGCTCTATTTATTCTTGCTGTAACATTCTTAATATGACTTTTCCAATCTAAGTGTTTATCAATTACGATTCCCAAAAATTTTGTTTCGGAGACATATTGTATGGTTTCTTTGTTATATACAATTTTTGGTCCTATTGATTTATTACTTCTATTAGAGTGTGTGATGCACATACAGTGAGACTTTTTCCCATTTAACACTAGTTTATTTGCTGTTAACCATTTCTCCATATTTTTCATTGTATTATCAGGTTGAACTTGTAGATCAATGGAATTACTGCCTTTGAGAATAAAATTAGTATCATCTGCATATAATAGTCTCAACATGTGGTATATTAACTGGCAGATCATTAATGTACACTAGAAAAAGTAAGGGGCCTAGATTCGAACCTTGAGGAATTCCACACCTTACTAACTTTGTTTCAGATTTTACAGTGTTATTAACACAAGTTATTGCAGTAAGTTGTTGTCTGTCAGTTATGTAAGACTTGAACCATTCATACGCTATCCCACGCACTCCATAGGCTTCCAGTTTTGTCAATAATAGCTCATGTTCAACTAAATCAAAGGATTTACTCAAGTCCATAAACATGTTGTATCATCAGTTTCAATTCTTCCCAGTGTTGCTTTAATGAACGCATAAAAAGCATTTAGTATGGATTTGTTTTTCCGGAAACCATTTTGTTTATCATTAAATACATACTTTTCCATGAAAGGAGCAATCCTGTTATATATAACCAATTCCATAACTTTCGAAAAACCTGATTGAATGGCAATTGGCCTATAATTATCTATATTACTTACATCATCTTTTTCATATACAGGAACAATTTTTGCTAGTTTCATATTACTAGGAAATATCCCAGTTGACAGAGAGGTATTCAATATTTCCAGTAGGGGATTTATTATACTATTCTTACAAGACTTAATTACACACTCAAGTATCTCATTATATCCAGCTGTAAAGTTATCCTTTTTTGAATTAATTATTTTACTTAATTCATCTATAGTGACTGGCTTAAGCAAAATAATTTTTTCATTTCTGTATAGTTTAGTACACATATTACTATTATTTGGCTGTGTGATTGTTACCTTATCAGCAATGTTAATGAAGTGGTCATTAAAAATGTTGGCAACTTCTACTGGATTATCAACAATAACATTAGAAATCTTTAGCGAGAATTTTTTACTGTTATGACATGCTTTACTACTGGCAGTTTCTTTTTTTATTATATTCCATATTGTCTTATTTTTATTGGTTGAATTATTGATGCATGCATCAATATGCAGTTTTTTTGCAGCCTTTATTACTTTATAAAAAAATTTGCTTGAATTTTTTTAGATATTTTGTAAACTGTTCAGTTTTGTTAGTTTTACTTAATTTTACGAGATAACGTTTCCTATTGCTCAAGACTATAATTCCTTTAGTAATCCAATTTTCCCTTACACTCACCTTGCTATTTTTTATTGCCCTATATGGAAAGGCTGTATTAAAGTGGTGCATAAATGAGGCCATAAAGTTGTTATATTTCAAGTCCACTGTGGGTACCTTGTATACATCAGACCAGTCCTCATTGCTTATAGTGTATTAAAGTATAACATATTATCTTTTGAGAACATTTGTTTATATTGTACTTCAGGCTTGGGCTTACAGCTAATGTTTGATGTATTTGTTAGTCTTAGTATTATAGCATTATGATCAGAATAGCCTGCATTAATGTTACTACAGCTGAAAGTCATGGCTGCTTTGTCAAATAACATGACATCAATTAATGTACTGCAATTTTCTGTTTCTCTGGAGGGACTTCCTAAGGCATTTTCAAGATTAAATGAGGTTAATAGGTTTTTTAGTTTTTGTAAGGGTACACTGTTTTGTTGAAAATCTACATTGAAGTCGCCACATATTAAGATCTTTGCATGCTTTTTTATAATAGTAATCATGTTTTCTAATTTATCCAGAAAGGCCTAATAGTCCCCATTAGGTGACCGGTATACACAAGC
The DNA here is from genome assembly GCA_030765045.1 of Tenodera sinensis. Lineage (NCBI taxonomy): Eukaryota > Metazoa > Arthropoda > Insecta > Mantodea > Mantidae > Tenodera > Tenodera sinensis. Next base: position 152,693,720 of record CM060962.1, read on the forward strand.
AATAAGTAGTTTTAAATCACTAATTTCTACTAAAGTGTGTTCAAACACTTTCTCTTCATTTAAGATAGAGGTAATGCTATGCCTCTTTTTTATTGCAATCCTAGTGCCCCCATGAATATATTTCTCCCTACAATATATGTTTCCTACTACAAAATTTGTGAGAATGACTGACTTTACACTCATATAGTTATTTTTGAGCCAATGTTCTGTGAAGCAGCAGGCATGTATGTTTTCCAGATTATTTAAAAATACTTCTACCTCTAGGATCTTATTGCTATGGTACTCAATATTATGATACAATATATTAAAATCACCTTTGTTTGCTATGGATGAAGAATGATTATTATCACAATGCTCAGGTGTTACAATGTTTTTAGTTTCCTGAAGTACAGCATCCACATATATTATGCAATAGTGTGAGCATGCAGAAAATAGTTTTCTTTACATTTTGTGTGTTTATTTTTAAAATGACTCTTTATGGACTTCAGAATCCTTACTTTTAACTGTTGAATCCTTTATTAAAATTCAGATGAATCGGTTATAATGATGCTTTACACTTCACTTACTTGGTTTAAATGAACATGCCTTAAATACTGTTCAGCTTCAGCTCTGGACCAACTGATGAATAGTGCCAAAGAATCAAGCTCAAAATGCTAAGCATCTCAAATTGATGCACACATTCTTTAAAATACAATATCAGTTTATATTACTAATTAAAGCAGTCAGATATGCTGCATGTGTAAAAAATGTAATGTGTTCCACTCACTCTACTTCCACTTTCTCTACTCTTATACAAATTATTCTTACAAAGCTTATTCCTGTGCCTATTTCATGTTAGTCAAGATAGACATTTGCAGAAATTAGCTTATTGTAAATTTTCTTATTGACTGTAAGGGGAATATGTGAACCAGTAGGTTTTAAATGATATTCAAATCTTTTAGAGCTGGTTGCTATGCAATGGCTTTGAAACTGTTCTTACGCATGGCCAAGAGATAAAATATGAATAACAACTTCCTATTTGAGGAAAGTTGTTGTTGTTCGCTAATGCTGGATTTCTCACAATGAAGTCATTAATCCTCTTGCTCTCCAATATTTTTCACTGATGGATGGGGCACTAGAAGTGGCCGGGCATATTTCAAGGTGGTCTTGGTCCATTTCCTCTTGCAGATCACATAGAAGACAGAGTGGTGAAGAATATATCCCAATTCTGTTTAAATGTTTGGCCAGACAATCATGTCCCATAAATCAACCTGAAGGTTGCAACTGCTGCTATTCGAGGACACTCAGGAATTACTGTTTGAATGTTTGGTCGTTGCCATCTTTTATTTTTTGATTTTTCATACTAATATTTTGCAATAACTTTTCGAAGTCAGAGTTGACTAATCTTTTAGCTGCATAAAATGCTAGATTAACTACACTAGCCTGCAAAAGTGTAATTGCCCCCACCAGTTTGAGATCTGAAAGGTGATATTAACTAATTTCGATGTGCTAAATTGAATGGTGATTACTAGGGCAAGGCAATTAATGATTTTGCATCTTTTCCTTATGAAGATTGAAACATTGCTTGCATATATGGAAAGGTATGGCATTGACTGATGAGTTAAATAAAAGCAATTTGTTAGGGCATTTTTGTGCATTTTCTTACTTTTTTTTACAGATAAGTCATTTTTTGGCAACTTTTAGATCATTTTGAGTATTTTTAACACTTTTCCGGAAGATTGGGAGATTATTTGTATTTAATTCATTTTTTTTAAACTAAAATTCAGTATTTTTTCTTGTCAATACAATTTCTTGGATTTAAGTAAATGCTATGCTAACTCCTAACCCTATTTTTCAAGGAATGTGCACTATGAACTGGCCCACTTCTAGGAATTCAATTTCTTAGAGCTTAAGCTACCTCCTAGCCCTATTTTTCAAGGAATGTGGTTAACGGACTTGCCCACACTCCCAAGGAAATTCCTATATCCAGGTAAACCGGCATTGTTGTGCTGTTAAGTGAGGTGATCAGTTGTTTCTAACACCTGCACGAGCACCATAAGAGCAAAATGCCTAAAGTGATGTAATAGTGTTAAATTGAAGGCATTCGTTTCAAAATATGGAGAAAATATTTTTTCCACGGACGGTCATATATTATTCTGCAAGATCTCTGATGTGAGAGTGACTGCTGAAAGAACAACATATGTCACGGGAGAAGCATAAACGTGGCCTGCAACGACTTGAAAATAATTCCAGTGTAGGCTTCCAGTAGATGCTTCTGGACGAAACTCGTTCAACATTTTTGCCATTTTGTAAGAAATTATGTGAAGCATTTCTGTCTGCCGATATTCCACTTCACAAGCTGAATCATCCTAAGCTGTGCGCTTTCTTAGAAGAGGAGACAGGAAAATTAATTCCAGATCCAGAGCATTCAGAAGAACCTACGTGGATTGGTGCTACAACAAAACTTTGCAACAAATTAGAAAAAGGATTGGAGAAAAGAATATATTCGTATCCATCGACGAGACAACGGACTCTGTAGGCCGTTATGTAGTGAATGTTATTGTTGGAATTCTAGAAGCACACAGCCCAGGAGAGCAATTTCTATTACATTGTGAGCAGCTGGACAATGTGAACTATTCAACCATCAGCTTAGTATTTGACCATTCATTGAGAATACTTTGGCCTAATGGGATTCAAAATTCCAATGTATTGCTTTTTATAACAGACCCAGCACCTTACATGATGAAAGCTGCTGCTTCTTTAAGTGCGCCCTACCCAAAAATTGTGCATGTGACATGTTTAGCACACGCATTATACCGGGTCGCGGAAGAAGTACGAGTAATTTTCCTGACGTGGATAAATTAATTTGATGCGTCAAGAAAGTATTATTGAAAGCCCCCTCTCGAATTGTAGCATTCAAAGCAGAAGCTCCAGAAATTCAACTGCTCTTTTCCCTAGATGGGGAACATGGCTCGAGGCTTGTAGTTATTATTGCAAGAATTTTGTCATTGTGAAGAAAGTAGTTGATTCTTTTGATAATGCTGAATCTGTGTCAATCAAAAGGGTGCAAGAACTGCTGGCTGATAAAGAAATAGCAGGTAAACTTTCTTACACCAATTTTGGATTCCTTCTTGATGCAATAACTTCTCTGGAAAAATCCCAAGTGACATTAATGGAACAGCTACAAATAGTGGATAAAGTAGTGAATGATTTGAGTCGTGCATATGGTAAAGTGGGTGATGCAGTGGCAATGAAAATAAAGAAGTGTATAGACAAGAACAGGGGGTACAAAACATTGTGTTCAATTGGCAGTGCTTTGTCTGGTGAACAGTTTTCTCTTGCTGACTGCGAGTTAAATCCAGGAGATATTGCTTGCTTTCAGTATGCTCCAATTGTTTCTGTTGAAGTAGAGAGGATTTTTTCCATTTATAAGTCAGTACTAGCAAACAATAGACAGTCATTTTTGTTTGAGAATCTCCGCCAATTTGTGATTGTTAACTGCAACTCAAAATTGTTATAAAAGTGCACTGAAATGGAATTTCTTCAATAAAAGATACTCTAACATGTACATTTATAATTTTCTTTTAATATTTGGATTTTATGTTATATTTTATGTAACTTAGTAACAAGGTGAGTGCTTAATGTAATGACGACTACAACAACAACAACAACAACAACAATAATAATAATAATAATAATAATAATAATAATAATAATAATAATAATAATAATAATAATAATAATAATAATAATAATAATAATAATAATAATAATAATAATAATAATAATAATAATAATAATAATAATAATAATAATAATAATAATAATAATAATAATAATAATAATAATAATAATAATAATAATAATAATAATAATAATAATAATAATAATAATAATAATAATAATAATAATAATAATAATAATAATAATAATAATAATAATAATAATAATAATAATAATAATAATAATAATAATAATAATAATAATAATAATAATAATAATAATAATAATAATAATAATAATAATAATAATAATAATAATAATAATAATAATAATAATAATAATAATAATAATAATAATAATAATAATAATAATAATAATAATAATAATAATAATAATAATAATAATAATAATAATAATAATAATAATAATAATAATAATAATAATAATAATAATAATAATTTTATTTATCAACAGGTTTACAATGTGAGATCACATCTTCCTGTATCCAAAGTGTTTAAGTACATATCTTCTTCCTACATTCTTCTCTTATTTCCCAATCCCGCTCTTCTAAATTCTTCTCCTTCATACTACTCCTTATATCATCTATCCAGGTTTTCCGCGGTCTTCCCCTCTTTCTTCTCCCTGGTGGAATCCATTCCAAAACTTGTCTCGGCAATCTTGTTTCCATCATTCTACGTGTATGACCATACCATTCCAAATGTTTGTATTTTACAAAATCTAATAATGTATCATTAACATTCATTTTTTGTCTAATAGTTGTATTTCTAATTTTCTGTAATTTAGAATGCCTAGTGGATCTTCTAAAACAATCCATTTCAGTAGAAAGCAATTTTAATTTCAGGTTTGTGTTTAGGTGCCATGTTTCTGCTCCATAAGTTATAGTGCTTCTTATTATAGATTTGTAATTTTGTATCCACTGCTAATGCCTTATCCCACAAAATTCCGTTCAACATAGCTATTGTTGATCTACCTTTCTGGATTCTATATTTTATGTCATTTTCCTGACTGCAGTTTGAATTTATTTTAACCCCCAAATATTCACATTCTTCTCGTCCTTTGATACGTCCCATTCCATCTTCCAAAATCAAGTCTTTCCTTTCATCCCCACAAGACATATATAGTGTTTTCTTCAAATTTATTTTTAAACCCCATTTAGTGTATTCTTCCATAAGTTTTCTAGTCATATATTCTATGTCATCATAATCTTGAGCTATAACCAATTGATCATCAGCAAATAACAGTGTATAAATTGTGGAGTTATTAATAGGTATTCCCATATTTTTACATTTCTTCTTCCAATTGGATAAAGCTTGCTGTATATATATATCTTAAATAATGTTGGAGACAGGCAACACCCTTGGCGTAATCCTTTTGTTGCTAGGAATTCCTCCGAAATGTTATAATGAGAAGTGATTATAACAACAGCAACAGCAACGGCAGCGGCAGCAGCAGCAACCATAATAATAATAATAATAATAATGATAATAATGATGATAATAATAATAATAATAATAATAATAATAATAATAATAATAATAATAATAATAACAATAACAATAATAATAATAATAATAATAACAATAACAATAACAATAACAATAATAATAATAATAATAATAATAATAATAATAATAATAATAATAATAATAATAATAATAATAATAATAATAATAATAATAATAATAATAATAATAATAATAATAATAATAATAATAATAATAATAATAATAATAATAATAATAATAATAATAATAATAATAATAATAATAATAATAATAATAATAATAATAATAATAATAATAATAATAATAATAATAATAATAATAATAATAATAATAATAATAATAATAATAATAATAATAATAATAATAATAATAATAATAATAATAATAATAAATAGCATTTTTATTGGCAATTCTTTATTTTTTGGTAACTTTAACATTTTTGGGGTCATTTTTTGGGTCATTTTTTGTTACTTTTAGGTCATAAATGCATTTTTTATTTTGCGTTTTTTTTACCAAATTATAGGTCATTAAATGCCTGACCCTAGTGATTACAGTTTGTCTCTATCATGTAAGGTTTTTCTACAAATAGCTAAATATTATAATGAAAACAATGAAAAATGGTATGTTTGATGTTAAAAAAGTTTGTTTTAAAATAAATAAAGAATAAAAATGTCTCACTAAACAATAAAAATAAATATCTATATACCTGTAAAACAGGGTATAAAGTTATATTTTCCTTGCCCAGAAGGATGACTGCATTGATTTGCGTTTATAGCCTAAATGAGCGATTTCCCTTTGCAAGCACCAACAGTAGTCTGATAGCATCGCAACATTCCACCGACCCTGATAACTCCTCTCCATCTCTTTCATTTCTTGATGGAGTCTTTCACCTTGTTCATCACCGAGGGATCCTAAATTATCAGGAAAATTGTCTAGATGCGAATACAAAAGAAGCTTTAAACTCATATTACACCCAAGCATTCGTAATTTTTCTAACATATTTCTCACAATTACTTCATATTGCGAATCCTTTGTATTTCCTAGGAACTTATTGACTACTTCTTTGAAAGCACACCATGCTTGAAGTTCTCTATCACTCATGACATCCAAGAATGCACTGTCCTTCACTAGCTGCCTTATCTGAGGTCCATCAAATATGCCCTGTTTTATCTTAGCTTCAGACATCACAGAAAATTTACTACTCAAATGTTTGAAACACGAGCCATTATTGTCCAATACTTTCAAGAATTGTTTTATAATACCTAGTTTTATATGCAATGGAGCTAATAATATTTTCTTTGGATCAACTAGATTGGCACAAATTACACTTTTTTTCTCCTGGTGTTAAACTTTTTCTCTTAGGCCATTCCCTCGTCCAATGCTTAACCCTATCTCTACTGTCCCATTGGCATAAAACACATGGGTATTTTGTATAACCTCCTTGTTGACCTAGTAAGATACTGGATACCTTTAGGTCCCCTCACAATAGCCATTGATGTTCCTGGTAATCAACCTTTTCTAAAATGATTTTAAGGTTTCCATATGACTCCCTTAGGAAAACAGAATGTGCAAGTGGTATTGAGGCAAATTCGCTTCTATTGTCCAATAAAACGGCTTTTAGGCTTCGTTTTGGAGCATCAATAGATAAATGCCAGTCGTTACTATCATATGTAGGTCTTCCCAGTTGCTGAATTAAACCTGGTACATCACTGCAGTAAACAAGCTGGTCATCCATCTTAAAGAATGTGGTAAATTCTTTATCTCTATTCCTATACTAGGAAAATGTGGTGTCTGGGCCCAGCATATTTTTCTCTTTTAATCTTGATCCTAGTAATTCGCTTTTGTCCTTGGTAAGACTTAAGTCTCTTACTAAGTCGTTCAACTCTTCTTGACTAAAATGCTGTGACTTGTCTTCAACAGTGTTTGCTGGGAAATGCTCATCAACATTGGAATTTTCTGTTGACTGAGACTGAACTCTCAGTATCCTCTAGTTGAGTTGTGGAACAGGAATAGAGAGATCTACTCCATGTGGCCCAGGTCTTAGAGCTGATGCAAGACCATCTGGATATTCAATTTTCTATTTACTTTTTTATATACCCAGGTACATTACACATGCAGAAGTAACGATCATAATGACTTTTTTGTTCATGCCATATACTAGGAATCCCAAACTTCATTGATTTCTGTTTTCCATTGTACCACTGCCTTAGTCCTTCACTGCATGTTTTGCAAACAGTATGTGGAGTCCATGTTTGATTTTGACCTCCTAGCTTAATTTTAAAATATGCAAAATACACCTTTTTAATTAATGATGTAATGTTAGTTTTCTGCTTCTGAAGCACGAAAGAACCACACACGTAACAGAAGTTGTTAGCATTGTTCACACCTTTTCTCCTAGAAGTGGTTGAAGCCATTGTTAAAAATGTACTACGACACAAAACGAACTAAAAATAAAGAAATAGAAATGATAAACCTTTACTGGAAATCGCACTACTGATCACCGCGAGTTTAAGAAGGAACTAAAGTTCAGATATATCTTAAGATAGATGTGTTTTTATAAGGATGAGCAATTAACAGATATTTGCCTACGATTCAATGGGTGGTAGCTTTATTGCCTGCACATTATCGCAAAAGAGATAAATAAATACTAGCCGCTCGCACTCAAACTGCTTACACTAGTTATCAGCTCATCATGGAAGAACATAAGGGGTGGCTAATTTTATAAATATACAGTATTTACGCTCTGAAGATCCACAATGAGTGTTATTCATCTTAAGTTATAAAGTTATAAACCTATAATAATCATAATTATAGTTTCATGCATACATATTACTGTAAAGGTCTAGTGTCTAGCTTAATAAAATTTCGAATTGCATAAAAACGGTAGATGTTATGGAAAAACTGTTATCATTTTCGAAATCGGTGCGTTTTTTTCCATATAAATACCCAACGTTCATCAAAACTGGGAAACTGTTGCAGGCTAGTGCTATAGATTTCTGTACAATGCTGGTACCTTTGCTTGCAAGAAAATCAGCATTGTCATTACCACTCAGTCCACAGTGAGTTGGTATCCATTGGAAGACTAGGTGTTTTTGAAGTGCTGTTAGATGGGTAAGGATTTTCTAACATTCTATAAATGTTTAGTTTTTTGTTGACAACTTGGAAGTAATTGCTATAGTTGCTGCCTTGGAATCTGAGAGAATAACTGCTTGATGAAAATGTGACATTCTATATGAAAGATTTTGGAGGGCTATTCTAATTGCTTTAATTTCTCCATCAAAGTTAGTAGTTCCATAACCTAAAGATTTGTAATAGGAAAAGAGGTGGCATGTGATTCCAGCCCCTGGTCCATCTTGGTTTGATATCAGTGATCCATCAGTACAAATATGGAGCCATTCATGTTTCAGAAATCTAGTACGGATTATCTCTAATGCCAATAATTTTAGAACACTAGGGGTCCCTCAGGGGTCCCCGTCTAGGGGATATGTGGATGGCAACCATGAGGTACCCAAGCTGAACAGAACATTACTTCCACTTACTGGTGTTTTCCTCCTCACTGTAGCTTTCCTATCTGACCTTATGACCTTACCTTGGTCACCTGTTGTTCTCTTCCAACCCCAATGCTATTAAAGGTTCCCGAGGGCTAGGGAGTCTTTATTTTTCAAACCTTTCCATTTCGCTAATTTCTCTATAATCTCTAAAACCCCTAACATGCTGACCTGTCATGCCATGTAGTGCATCCTCTGATTGGTAATCAGAGGATATGGTCGGTGAATTTATTTTGATAACTCTCCCGGTCAGGTCGGTGAGGCCCGTATACCAACGACAGATGTGGTCCTCTAGACATTCTGGGGGTTGTGAGAGAGCGATGTGACCGCCAAAACGTAAAAATATGGTGTTCTCTAAAAAGCAGTTACATTTATTGCTAATTATCTCCAATACAATTTTAGGAAAGTATAAGTATTGGAAAATTCAGACAAATAACAAGGAATATTTCTGAAATAGTTCACTCCACAAAATAATAAAAAAAAAAAATGTATTTGACTTAAATTGTGTTTTAAGGTGATCTACATTTCTTATGTGGTAAGATTTTGTCTATCCCTTATGGTTTACCAGTTATGCAATAGTCATCCAGAATGAAGAGGACTTCCGAGGACATTTCCAGAAAATTCAAGATGTACATTTTATTTGCTATAAAAACATCTTAAACCTATGGTATTTTAATTAAAATTGTTAAAGCCATTTTTGATAAAATCAAAATTTTTGAAAAATATTCCATCTAAAGGGTGGTCTGGGGTGGATGGGGGGAGAGGGGGGATTTCTTGAAAATCTATTTGAAACCTTGGAAGATGCTGAAAACATAAATACCACATTTGATATTTAACAGACTTCTCATTTTTACTTTCTCTACTGGTAAGTAGGGGAAGTATTGTATTCCACTAAAAAATTCAATGTCGAGATTTTACCGGAAATATATCTTTTGAGGCCCCCTGAATCCAAAAAAAGCATTTTTAGAAAAAGGTCGATGTGTGTGTCTGTGTGTCAGTCTGTCAGTCTGTGGACAGCATAACTCAAAAACGAAAAGTCGGTTAAAAACCAAAGTTGGTATTTACGTTTAATGTCTTTCAAGGATGTGACACGAAGATTTTGAAGAAAATAGCCCCACCCTAAACTACCCATTACATGGAAAATTTTTCGAAAAGTTTGATTTTCTTGAAAATGGCTCTAATGATTTTGATTAAGGTGTCATATGTTTGAGATATTTTTATGACAAATGAAATGTATATCTGAATTTTCTGGCTATAACCCTTTAGTCGTATTTACTCTGGACGACTTTTGCATAACTGGTAAACTGTTAGAGATAGACCAAATCATACTATACAAAAAATGTAGATCTTGCTAAAATACACAATTTAGGTCTGAATAAATTTTCTTGTAGGGTAAACCATTTCGGAGATATTCCTTGTTATGTGTATGAGTTTCGGAAAACTTAGAACTGTCGTGAAAAGGATCATGGTTGTTCATTTTTTTATATGTTAAGTGGGCAAAGGCAACAGAATCCCAAAGCTTTAAAACATTTGACTATTACACAAAGCCTACTGTATTCTAATATTCTCCTTGTACCTACAAGGAAATAAGCAATAAGATAAGTTATACAAATGTTTATCTTAACACAAAGAAGATATAGGAATAAGAGTTTGTAAGAATGTTTAGTACAAGAGTAGAGAAAGTCATGTGAGTGCAACACAGATTTTTAAGTCATACTGTTCAGACACATGGACATACACACACCTTTTTCTAAAAATCTGATGTGTTGCACTCACGACTTTCTCTACTCTTTTACTAATGTATCTTGTATTCTGGATCTTTATACTAAACTAAACCCCGACGCGAAAGCCCACGAGGGGCCAAGCCCTACCGCCCAGCCGCTGCGTCCCCCACCTATGCCCACTACAGGCGTCATTGGTGAGGTGCAGTACTGGAGGGTGGGACGTGGTCAGCACCCCGAGCCCTCCCGGCCAGTTATGCAGTCTTCTAGACCTGGAGCCGCTACTTCTCCATCAAGTAGCTCCTCAATTGGTCCCCCCCGGGACCTAACGAGGCTGAGTGCACCCCGTGCCAGACCTCCCAGAGGGGATAAAATCCCCATGCTGGTACCGGGGATTGAACCCGGGTCCTCCGCACCAGAGGCAAGCGTGCTACCAACTGCACTACGGAGGCGGTCATTCTGGAACTTTATGGTCACCTGAAATTTCAGGCAGATGTCACAATTTTTATTTGTTTGTGAAGTATATATTGTTGTTGTTAGCTAATGCTGGATTTCGGACACTGAAGTTATTAATCCTCTTACTCTCCAATATTTTTCACTGACGGATGGGGCACTAGAACTGGCCGGGCATATTTGAAGGTGGTCTCGATCCATTTCCTCTTGCAGATCACATAGAGGACAGAGTGGTGAAGAATATATCCCAATTCTGTTTAAATGTTCTGCCAGACAATCATGTCCTCTAATCAACCTGAAGGTTGCAACTGCTATTTTTCGAGGATACTCAGGAATTACTGTTTGAATGTTTGGTAGTTCCCATCTTTTATTCTTTGATTTTTCATAGTAATATTTTTCAATAATTTTTTTGAATTCAGAGTTGACTAATCTTTTAGCTGCATAAAATGGTAGATTAACTATAGATTTTTGTACACCGCTGGTACCCTTTTTGCAAGAAAATCAGCTTTCTCATTACCACTCAGTCCACAGTGAGCTGGTATCCATTGGAAGACTAGGTGTTTTTGAAGTCCTGTTAGATGGGTAAGGATTTTCCAACATTCTATAATTGTTTGGTTTTTTGGTGACAACTTGGAAGTAATTGCTATAATTGCTGTTCTGGAATCTAAGAGAATAACTGCTTGCTGAAAATGTGAAATTCTGTACAAAAGATTTTGTAGGGCCATTCAAATTGCTTCAATTTCTCCATCAAAGTTAGTAGTTCCATAGCTTAAAGATTTGTAATAGGAAAAGAGGTGACATGTGACTCCAGCACCTGCTCCATCTTGGTTTGATATCAATGATCCATCAGTATAAATATGGAGCCATTCATAATCTGGAAATCTAGCATGGATTGTCTCTAATGCCAATAATTTTAGAACACTAGTTGGAGTATCACTTTTCTTAACTTCTTCTGTCAGGTGTAAATAATATGTGATGTCTAATGTATGTGTCGGATTGACTTTAGATATGAAGTTTTCCTTTGAATTAGGAAGGCGTACATTCTTCTTGATGTCTTGAATTTTGGAAAGAAAGCTCTCCTGAGTCTTTAGTGTATGTGCAAAATTTCTCTTGTGCCATGTATTGAATGGGAGTCTGATCAACTTTTCGTTTTGAATAAGAGCCACTTTTTCTATTTCATATTCAATGGGGTATTGGTTAGTATTTCCATAACTGCTATTGGTGTGGTTTTGATAGCACCTGTAATTAATCTCAGACTTTGGTTTTCAAAGATTTGAATTTTTTTTGTGTTTGCTGTTACAAGAACTTTGCTGCAGTAAGTAAATAATGGCTTTATATATACATTGTATGTTGTGTTAAGAGTTGCTCTGGAACATCCCGACTTCATTCCTGTGAGATGTTTTAACAGTGAAAGGTGCCTCTCTGCTCTTTGTATTACATTTTCTATTTGTTTAGTCCATGTAAGTTTGGTATCAAATGTAACTCCTAAATACTTTGCTTCCTTTGTTTCTGGTAATTGTTGACCCTCAAAATTTAGTTTTGTTTTTAGTGGTTTTTTCTTAGTGAAAAGATTTGGTAGTTTGATTTTGTTGTATTAACAGTCATTAAATTTTCTTTGGTCCACCTTTGTAAGTTGGTTAAGAATTGTAGCATGGTTTTTTCTAGTTCTGTACTTTTGCTTTTTGGTTTTGAAGTCCACATTACTAAGTCATCAGCAAATAGTGCACACTTCACACCTGATTCTTGTATTTGTTGTGGCAGAAACAAGAAAGAGAATGTGGTCCTAACACTCGGTGCAATATCTTTTTTCAAAATTTTAATATGCAAGAACTGAACATTGCAATAAATAATCTAAAAAACAAAAGGTCTCCTGGACCAGATCACATACATCCAGAGTTCATAAAAAAACCTTGGAAAAACAGCAAAACAACAACTACTGAAACTCTACAATCTATCCTGGAAAACCACTGTACCTGCTGAATGGCGAAAAGCAATAATTGTCCCACTCTTGAAGAAAGACAAAACAGCATCAGAAATAAAAAATTATAGACCAATAGCTCTTACTAGCATAATAGCAAAAGTGAAGTATATATATACAAACTCTTATTCCCATATCTTTGTGTTAGTTGAGGTAAACATTTGCAGAAATTATCTTATTGCTTGTTTCCTAGTAGGTGCAAGGGGAATATGGGAATACAGTAGGCTTTGAGTGATAGTCAAATCTTTTAAAGCTTTGAAATTCTGTTCTCTTTGCATGGCTAACATATAAAAGATGAATAACAATATTTCATTTTATGAAAGTTTAAATATTCCAAAACACACACAAATAACAAGGAATGCTAATGTATTTGGACATAAACTGTGTGTACATCTTTTGTGCAGTAAGATTTAGTCTATCTCTTATGGTTTACCAGCTATGGAAAGGTAATCCAGAGTAAACAGGACTACATAGGCTATAGCCAGAAAATTCAAAATATACATAATTCGTCATAAAAATATCCTTAACATATGGCATTTTAATCAAAATTGTTAGAGCCATTTTCAAGATTTTTAAAAAGTTTTCCATATAAAGGGTAGTTTAGAGTGGAGGTATTTTGTTCAAAATCTTCGTGTCGCATCCTTGAAGGATGTTAAGCTTAAATACCAACTTAGGTTTTTAATCAACTTTTCGTTTTTGAGTAATGCTGTCCGCAGACAGACAGACAGACAGACAGACAGACAGACAGACAGACAGGCAGGCAGACAGACAGACAGACAGACCAACGCACGCACGCACGTGCACGCACACACACACATATGCACCTTTTTCAAAAAAAAAATTTTTTTATTCAGGGGGTCTCAAAACATATATTTCTGGTAAAATCTCGACATCGAATGTTTGGCTGGAATACAGCACTTCCTCTACCTGCTATGCATAGTAGAGAAAGTAAAAAGATATTTTTTTTTTTTTTTTTTTTAGTATTCAAGGGATCTCAAAATGTTATTTCCACTGAAATCTTCTCCCTCTTTATCACATTACCCTCTCTGTATGGAGGACTGACACCCCCTAGGACTTACAAGCTTGTGCTTAGGGTCACATGCCTATCAGGGAACAGACGAACCAGTGGACCAGGACAGAGTGAAGACTGGAAGTGGGTAGTCAGCCAAGCACCAGGTATGAAAGTGAGGAAGATGATATGAAATGTAGACAAAATGGATGAATGGAAAGGTGATGATAGAGAAGTTGGAATGAGTGGCGGGGGAAACGAGAAAACTAGCCCAGATGCCACTTCGACCACTGAAATCTCAGTATCAAATGTTTTGCAATGCTGTTTCTAGCTACTATGTACATGGTAGAAGAAGTAAAAATGAAAAGGAGTTAAGTTATCTTCCTTTCATAGAAGTTTGAAAACAGTGTTGTTATAATTAATTTAATTTAAAAGGTGAGTTAATTAATAACACTGAACAACACTTACAACATATTTTTCCGGGACGCGTTTCAAAGGTTAACTTTCCTCCATTATCAACCGGACAATAACTGGGTTTCCATGGTGTTTCATGGTGCAGATGGTGATGCTTCTTCTGGTGGCGGTTCAATAAACTTACTGAAAATGTCTCTCTGAGGAATGTCGAAATTAAATACTCGGTTTCTATTTTTTAAAATAAAGATTTGTTCCCATGTGGACAGTTCTTGTTTTCCGGTTATGTGTTTGAGAAGTTTCGGTTCTAGCTTTATGTCATGATTTCTTGTCCAAAAGTAAAATGCAACCGCTGATTTTTCTAATTGTTTACTCTTAATGTTTCTAACGTGTTCCTTGGATCTGATTTCTAAATTTCTTTTGGTTTTTCCTATGTATATTTCATTACAATCACTGCATTCAATTTGGTACATGCCAGATTTTTTGTTAGGTGGAATAGCATCTTTGATGTTTGAAAGTAGTGGGTTTTTTATGGAGTAATGGTTTACTGCTGCTAGCTCAATGTTGTATTCCTTGAACACCTTTTTAAATTTATCAAAGGCCCATGGATGATATGTGAATTTTTTTAATATCATTTTTGTTTTTGCTGCTGTGAGAGTTGTAGTTTCTTTTAATAATTTTTTCTTTTCTCCTTGTTTTACCTTTTTATCTACTAATTCTTTGGGAAAGCCGTTTTTTTGTGCTATTTCAATTATTTTGTAATATTCTGTTTTATATTCTTCTGCTGAAAGAGGGATGTTCACCAATCTATGTGTTAAACTATTGAAAATTGCTTGTTTGTGGCTTCTTGGATTGTAACTATTAGCTTTTATGTAGTTGTCTGTCTGCGTTGGTTTTCTGTGAATACTGAAATTTATTCTATCCTTGTTTTTGATTAATTTTAGATCTAAAAATGGTAATTTATTATCTTTTTCTACTTCCACTGTGAAATTTATACTTTTGTCCTGTATGTTCAGAAGTTTTAATGCGTCACTGATGTGTCTTTTTGGAACTATTGCAAATATGTCATCCACATATCGCTGCCAGAGTTTGAACATCCACGGGAAACCTTTTGTGATCCTTATTTCCAATGAACTCATGTAAATATCTGCTAAGAATGGCGAGAGAGGGTTGCCCATTGCTAAACCTGAAGTTTGATGGAAATACTTTGTTTGGAACTGGAAGAAATTTTGTTCTGTGCATAATTTGGTGAGTTCTATGTATTCTGCAATTTCTGACGATGACATTCCAAGTCATTTGAGCCAATTTTTGATCAGTGATGGGAGCTTTTCTATTGGTATACTGGGAAATAGTGACTTTACGTCAAAGGAGACAAGGGTGTCCTCTTCTGTTAATTTGAAGTCTTTGATGTGTTCTATTAGTTCATAACTGTTTCTTATGCTTAAACTTTCAAATTTAGGAAATGAATTAAATTTATTAGATAGCCATTTTGCCAGTTTGTAAGTTGGTGAATCTATGCTGCTAATTATGGGTCTCATGGTAATGTCTGGCTTGTGTATTTTGGGTAAACCATAGATTCTGGGTACGGTTGGATTATTTGTCCGGTTGATAATGGAGGAAAGTTAACCTTCGAAACGCGTCCCGGAAAAATATGTTGTAAGTGTTGTTCAGTGCTATTAATTAACTCACCTTTTAAATTAAATTAAAAGGAGTTAAGTTATTCAGTGACTTTTGATTATATAAAATAATCAGTAGTGTATGCATACTTTAATATCCACATGTAATCACTGTTATAGTGTATGTATAAATCTGACACACACTATAAGAAGTAACAGTTGTTATAGCAAAAGAAAAAAAATAGGCCTTGAATGACCACTCTAAATGAAACACAAAGCTAAAAGAATTTTGAAGGACACTTGAGGGAATCTTACTGAGACACAGCAATAGTGGAGCTCGCATTTTTCAAATAACAACAAACTTTTGCAGTTGTGGACATGATACATAGCTTTATGCTAGTCTAAAAATTCAATACGTCAAAGTTTTGTAATTTATATTGTTCCATTAATTTTAACTTCCTAAAATTTACAACTTTAAGCTGTATTACTTTAAAATCTTTAAACCCAATCATTTAAATCACAATTTATTTTTGTTCCTGAACACTTAAAATGCGTAAAACTGGATTACTGTGCTAAATTTATTGTTTGATTCTAAGACAACCACTTGGTTTTCAGTGCTAATATATGGTAATTATTAGGCTGCAGATTGTGCAAGCAGTTTGCTTTAGGTTGTCTACTCACAAACATTTAAATTCATTGCACAAATTGTGAGTAGTCGTGGCTGTGAGTCACGGAGATGGAAGGGGGTGCAATCAAATGACCACTACAAGCATACAGTCAGGTGAATAAACTACAGATGACAATGCTATCAACTGTGGAGCATACACTGCCTATGTTTACATATTTCCTATCGTATCCAATATACATGGCGCAAACAATGTATACTACACTGACCTAATGAATGTAATATTTATTGTATTTTTACTATATTTAGAATACAATTTTGGTACAATATGAACACAATTATCATTTTAATGTGCAATGCATTTATACATTTTAATATGCCTGCTATGCATTTTCAACATTACAGCTTTTATCTTTAGTGATACAATATTCCATAAGATGTACACTTTTATTGTTAGTTGCTCCTGTGCATGCTACTATTGGAGTGAATCACCATGCACATCTTGAAGTTACCAAAGGTGAGTCTCTTACAATTTGCAGTAAGACATTCCTAATATCATGAAAAATTATGCTTTACATCGCAAACTGGATTATCAGCCACAGAACCTCTTATATAATCAAATACCTTTCCATATGCATCTTTTACGTACTCCTTCCACACTGTTGCTGCATTTGGTATGGTTCTTTTTGTGTACTTTTCCATGAAACTTTTAAAACATGGATTGTGTTAACTTGTTAAATGGGATTTGAACCTACCAAATGCACCTGTTGGCAATGTCATTTACTATAACAATCCTGTACATTTTTAAAGCATTTTTTCCCCTCCTACTTCTGAATGACAGAATTTGCATTCTATTATATCACCATTAATAGTAAAATACTGTGAACAGAATTCTTTAATATATTCCTGTATTTTTTCTTTGCGTGATTTAGGCATATTGTATTTCAGCATATAAACACTGTGTTACTGTGTCCAGAGAAAGCGACACAGAACCGGCACTTGAAGACAGCAGGACAAGGTGCAATGTATATGCACACAGACTGCACAGGGGGTGGGGGTAGCAGTGGAAGCTCCGATGGCACTGCCTAAAGTCCAGTTGCAGTGCAACCTAATTTCCAACCATTTTGGCATTAGCGCTTATGAAATCCTCAGCCTAGTAATTATATTATAAGAAGTACAAAACTTGTATGCTTCTGCCCACTCCAATAACTTCTTACTGTTTATTATACTTAAAAAATTTAACTTAGGGCCAGATTCACCAACCAAAGTTAAAAATACAATAACTGTTTTAAAGTAAGAACAAATTAGAAACTTGCAACATTACTAAGATAAGTGAAGTTTTTAGTTTCTAATTTGTTCTTACTTTAGAATCTTGTTGCTTCACTGTTAATAGCTTCAATTTCCTTAATTAATACAAAAATTGTGTTTCCTAACATTTAGTTAAAGTTTAATATAATGTTAAAACTCTTGTATTTCATCAACCTTTTTCAACCAATTGTTGGTTAACATCTTCTAACATCAAAGACAACTGCTTTTGAGGAGGCAGTGGCCAATCTACAAGGCTTCTGAACACGCTCTAATACATTTTTATCTACACATCGCAGCACTCCTGTGTCAGTAATAGACAACTTGTTACCTTTATGCGATGTAATTATCTTGATTGATTGATGTAGGATTACGGATGCTCAAATACTTGGTTATCAGTACTCTTATAAAATGGACCATGGCAAAAGCCAAGAGATAAGTTTCAACATAAAATAAAAACACTAATAAAAAAGCAAATATACATAAACATACCAAACAAAGAGGCAAAAGCCAGAATTAAGACACAGTCATAAAAAGGTAGAAAAGTATGAAATGTTGTTGTTGTTGTTGTTTTCTAGTGCCTTGCATCTGGCAATGAAGCCATTAGCATTCGTGCTTTCCAATACTTTCGAACTGTAGTTTCTTCTGATCTTAATGCTTCACAGTAGTAAGGTAATAAGGGGTAGTGATGCGCCGCCTATAGCCTCTCCTACCCAATTCCCATCCTCATCCTGCCCGTGGTGCACCCTGCTTTTAACAGATGAGGCTCTGGGGACCGAATCACAGCGGTATAACTGTTTCATCTAAAATGGAGGAAATGTCATTTACATATGTGCTGGCCTATCACAGCACAACAGCGTCCCTCAGAGGCACATGAGGGGAAGGTCGGTGGATCTAAATACCACCTATTTAGTCCTCCCGGCTAGGTCTGATGGACCCGTTGACCAACGATAGGTGTGGTCCCCCTTGCAAAATGGGGGTTTAAGTCAGGTGATGTAACTGCCACATTGTAAAACTGGTGCCCGTTAAGAAAACAGTTACATGAAAGCCACATACATGAATATGAGTCCTAAAGATAAACATTCCGGAGTTAAAACTGTCCCCCAATCGGATCTCCGGGTGGGGACATCTTTAGGCAAATTTCATCACAATTCCAACACTTTAAAGTATGAAATGTTGATATCTATTATCGGCGCCAAACAAGAAAGAGATTGACAGTTGACAGTGAAAGCTAGGTGACATTGCTGCTTATCACGACCATGTGGAGAGTGTGTTAGCATTATGTGTAAGAAGATGGATTGCGTTTGGAATGTAGAGCAGGTATACTTTATGTTCGTATTTGAAGACAATAGTAAAATAGTGAATCTGCATGAAAAGGATAGCACATGCAAGTATATATCACTGTAAACATATACGTTAACAAAACAAACATATCTGTGAAAGATCATATTGGGAAAATGCTGCTGATATCCAACTCATTTGCATTATTGCTGTTGGTGCTGGAATTACCCGCGAAAATGACACTGTTCTATCCTTTATTCTAAAACTCCATTTTCCCATTTTGCACCTATTACGCCCCTTGTATTAGTAACCACTTGTTCACGGTTTTCAGCCTTTTATTGATGTAGGTTTATTACAGATGACACAATGAAATCTTTGTTGTTTCACCCAACGTAACCGTTTACTTCGGCCCAAATTAATTAAATCGGATTACACTAGGAAAGAGGGAACCAAACAATTTTGCAACCATGTTCTTCAGCAATACCACTGGCTGCATAATCCTTTAATCGTACCAAATACAATTTTATTCACTTCCCAAGTAAGTAAAGTTTTTCGTTTGGCTACGCTGTCTTTGTCAATATTTTTGGACATAATTAAATATTGCTTAAAAGAGTAAGACAATGGTAAATGCTCACAACATACGCACAGATACAAAGATTCAGACACACATAAATACAAGGTAAATAACCACATAAATAGAATGATGCAAACGAACTTGTCAGCACACAGTAATCTCTAACTGATGCAAGCTGAAGCTGGAGGGAGGCATTGTATATATTACAGGGAAAACAGAAGATAAGACGCGCAGTTTATGTTACTGCTGGATTGCAGGTCAGGCACATGCTAATCATGTGTTAAATATCAAAAACATGTACTACTCCGCCACAATATGAGTGCACTTTAAGGAGGGCGCCACAGGTTTGTTTACTACCTTAAGCCTAGGGATCTCCGGGGAGCGAGGGAAAGACGATACTGGGAATGTACAGACACACAATGAAAACAGTACTCACCTGCTGATGTCTTCACATTATTTCTCGGAAGCAGCATGTCCGGTAACGTTGGTTTCAGGTCCTTCGTTTGCTCTATCCATGTCACTGTTTTCTTCATCAGTTATGTCAGTATCACTGCGTCCTTTGTAAGCTGCTTCAATATCCATATCCTTGGAATAATGCACATCACGATCACAATCTTCATCGTCATTATCATCATCCTTGCTCTTTAGACCCACATTTATAATTATATCTTCAATTGCTTCCTCCATTAAACCATCTCTGCGCTTAAAATCTTCCTCAATTTTTTTCAAATGTTTGTATGCTTCTATCCAATCATTTTGAGCAGCTATGCACTATTGCGGCAGCTTTGATAACACGGAATGTGACCTTAAGAGATAAACTTTTATTATAGCCTCACCAATTGCTTTGTGGGGAAGTTCTTTGTCTCTGCCAATAATATTTATTTTTCAGTACTGTTACAAGTTGATCTCAAAAAAAGCCAGGTTATTGAATTCATAAGAATTAAATGTGAATTCTTTCATTGTTATTAAAATCTAAACATAAACACCAGCAAGAATGAGTCAACGAATAAAAAAACTTATATTTCTAAGCAAAATTTTAAAAAAGTACTACATCATACTACCGCATAAAATAAAGTAATTATGGTCATACTTTCAGTAATATCACTAATGAATTATGTTTATTAGAGACCCTAGAAACCATACAATATAATATTGTGGCAACACTGGCAACTGCTTACAGTCCAACTGTCTTGTAGACAGTAATTTTGAACTGCTGGTGTTGCTCTGTTTACACTGTTAGCACGGCTCATTGCAAGCATCTTGGTATTGGTGATATTTTCCTTACGCAACTGTACCTCTGAAACTCCGCCTACTTGTGACGTATATGTTTAGTAACTCTTCCCACCGAGTGCACTCATATCGTGGCTGACTAGTACCTGTGTAAGGAATTCCAAGGACTGAGAAAAACGACCACACAGATTTCCTGGAATCCAACATCGCAAGGACATATGTAAAGAAGACAGCAAAAAGTAGGATCAAGAATTTCTATTTAACTTATTTTTATATATTTTATGTTACTTAGAAGTGTTAAGAAATTACAAAGGAAGTCTAGTCAAACTGTAAAGATGTCACAAGAAGAGATAGAAGTAGGAGAGGGGCAGGTAAGCCTATTGATGAAGTAAGAACAGAAAAAGAAGAAGCAATAGTGGGGGAAAAATCAAACGATGATGATAAAAAAATTTAGGCAAGATTTGAAATAAGATACTTAGAACGAGATGAAAAATTAAGGCAAGACTTAGAACAAAGCTTGGGGCAGATGATAGACTAATACTATGGAGACTTGAAACAAGAATTACTTTAAGTAATGGATAAACCGAAACTAAGTACAACACAAGATTTAGAACAGAAAGCAGACATAGATAATAGTAGTGCTGAACTAGAATGGGATAAAAAGGTAGCAACAGAAGAAAATAATGACGAGCTTGTACAGCAAATAGATAAGAATGAGGAAGAATCCAAAAATAGTAAGGGCAGAGAAACAGCAAAATGCAAGTTTAGCTCAAAAAATGAGATTGGTATCTCAGAAACTAACTTGGAAAACAATGATACACTTGTGCCTAATACATACAATGTAGAAGAATCTAAAAATATAGGTAAGGGAAATAAACTATATCATATAGGTAAAGGAATAGATGTAACAGGAACTGAGAGGAAAACAACAAATGACAGAATTGCAAAATGCATGCATAACTTAGAAACTGATTCATATGTGGAGTCAACAATGAAGTTAGCTTACCTGATAATAGAAGTGAGGTTAGAGATTAATCAATGAAATTGTTGCTATGCTGTAACACACAAAAACCATAATTTTCATAGGAAGGGGGCACAAGATTCAAGCAGTCACAAAAATTTCGGCCAATACTTAAACCTGAACAGCAATTTAAGGAACAAAATTCACAACAGCTGTAACTGTTCACATACTTATGCACGGAGATACACATTTAGGAATAATGCAAATGTTGACAGAGGGTTTAATAAAGGTTATCACTAAAATCAAAACACTCAGCACAACAAAGGTCGATGTAGCCAGAGAAGCAATAGATATCAAGGGAAAGTTCGATAACGTAGGCACTGATGGTCCAATGTTGACGAAACGACACCACATTAAGAAAAAGAGTACCTGGTGAAAGACACTTAAGGAAATGTATGTTTTGTGACGTGCATTTTATGTTAATTCTATAGTTTTACATTAACTAATGATTTGGGTTAGTTCACACTAATTTAGAAAGGGACAGTAGGAGAAAACTTTAACAGGGTGATGTAAATATAGCACCTCTAGGTTGATTTGTGGCGGCGCCGTGGCCGAGCGGTTAGCGCGCTCGCCTACCACCTAGGCGGCCCGGGTTCGATCCCAGGGACCCGCATGTGGTATTCGTGGTGGACGAAGCGGCGTCAGGGCGGGTTTTCTCCGGGTACTCCGGTTTCCCCCGCCATCTCATTCCACCGGTGCTCCATCTTCATGTATCATCAGTGTCACCGCCTGCGGTGCCGTAGTAGTAAAAGCGGGCGTTAAACACTACAACAACAACAACTCTAGGTTGATTTACGAGATGAGCACAGTATCTAATTAATCATAACCATTTAGGCCATTTCTCAAACAAAAACAACAATATTAAGCATAAATTTCAATACCACATAATTAATTTATAACCAAATATAGAAAATATATCAAAGTTATGCTAGAAATCAAGTAAAACTATTGGTAAAGTAAGATAATCGATTAGTGTACCCAGGCTGGTTACAAATATAATTATTAGTAGTGACATACTTTACTGTCAAAGAAAGTGCTAGATTTCAAAAATAAATTATTAATGATTAAGGAGAGTGACAGAAATCATTATTCCTTTATTAGAGAATCAACGATATGAAAAATGTCTTCGATGAAATAAATAAAAAGATATATGACAATGTAAAAGGAAACAAAGGCTTTGATGAAATATAATTAAACGAATAAGAAGAAAAACAATGTACACAATGAGATACAAATAAAAAGACAGGAAATGTGCTAATCGATGAATTGAATGTTATGTGAAGAATCAACGTTTATAATTAAAATGAACTATTACATAATTTGAGGTCCTCTAGCAGGATGAGTGATATATTTTGTTTTATCTCCAATATTTGTAATCCAATTACACAACCTCAAACAATGTAAACATATAAAATAATTATATAGAATGCAAGGATATTAATTACAAAGATAATAATGGCTGAAGTTAACCAGAAAGTATTACCTTCTCACAAAAGAATCGATACTTGATATTCTTGTGTAAAAGGCATGTACAATCCAGAAGCTACTGATAAAACATGTTGGTAATTGTGTCTAGAAAAATTGTAAGACTTGTGTAATATAAATTATGTTTTGTGAACATATGGAAATGTTTATCAGTACCGTATAATAATACAAAATGTGGGAAGATACATGCTGTGTCAAGTTAAAGCAAAAATACATGTTATACAGAATTGTGTAAAATTATTGAAGTGAAGTGTTTGGTGATTAGATGAGATAAGTCACCAAGAGGAAGAGTGTCATATTTTAAGTTTATATGCATGTGAAAACTTAAAACATACTACAAAGGGCATATGAAATAGTTATTATATATCCCAAGAAATATTTAAATCAAACATTAGTTTGACTTTGTTTAGTTAGTATTCTTCTTTTGCTTCTGTTATATTATCAGTTTATTGAGATTGGTGCGGTTTTTATATAATATGTTGGTGATGGTGTTGAGCTTTAGACTCTTTAGTTATCTCGGGTTGTGGTACAGGGTGAAATAATGTGGACACAGGATATAACTTTTTCACAGCATTTTATTTGCACCTTTTTCATTGAATGTTACACACGTGACACTTTAGTTAACATTCCTTACACATGAACCGACTTCCTCAACAGATTCTTTGCATTACTCATTGTCTTAAATCACACTTTTAGCATCTAAACCTGCACGTATCCAAAACACGTCTTCTCTTCTTAGACACTAGTACACTAATATACTAAAATCTAGCATTTTCTTTTAACAATGTGTTTGTATTCATACGCGTATATGCCCATTTCCTACAGCGTATCCTATGACGTCATCTTACATGTTCTGTCAAAAATATATTCTCGACGTCGCCGTAATTGATTTCTTCTTATTTTGTCCTTGACATCCTTATGCCTAAAACATACTGTCTTTGTCGCTATAATTCATTTCTTTTATGACAATTAGAATTTTCATGTCTTTGTTGACAATGCTCACTTTTCGTGGTTATGATAGCCAATGACTATGTTGATTTCCTTTCCTGTTGTAGCTTCTAACCTATATACATATTCTCTATAAGAAACCCATTTAATCTTGTTGTTTTTCCTTATTTTCACTGTTCCTGCCTTGCACAATTGTTGGCAAAGACTAGTTGGTCCATTCTTTAAATGGTTTTAATTTGTTTTTATGGTATCTTCCTGTCAACTTGCCATTTAAATTCTGTAACTCATATGTATGGTCACCCAGCTGTTTTGTTATAACCAGTAGTCCAGTGTACAGTAACTCCATTTTTCCAGATCTTTTTTCAGATGCTTTCGATGCTTTTTATTTTCTTAGGAGCACCTTTTCTCCAATTTGTGGGGACCAATTTCTGATGTACCTCTTCATTTTGTTTCTACCTTTTTCAGCTTTTAGCTGCAATCCCCTGAATGCTAGTTGACACTTCTCCTTTTCTGTGAATTCCCTTTGGGCAGCCATCGTGGTGTCTATGTCAATTGTTAACTGCTTAGGTTTTGTGTTGGTCATCAGTTTAATTGGGGCGAACTTAATCGTAGGGTTCACTGAATTGTTAATCACCTCCTCTATGTAGTTGTACTTTTCGGTCCAGGAAGTGTGGTCTCTGTGGCAAAGTAGGTGGAAATACATAGAGATATCTCTCATCGTCCTTTCTGTTGGATTTCCTTGTGAGTAGTATGTTGAAGAATAATGCAACTTTATTCCCAATGTCTGTAAGGTGTTCTGGAATAGTTTGTTTTTATGCATTGTTGCATTATCGGAGACAATTGCTTTAATATTCCCATATTTTGGAATATAATCTTTAACGATCTTGTTCAGGCATGTCCTGCTCTTGATTTTCCTGATGGGGTAAATTTTAGTAAATTTTGTAAAGACATCAAACATGATGAAGATATATTTGTTTCCGTCTTTCCGCTTTGGTAGCTCGGCATGTTCGATGATGCATACCAAGGCATTCTTCTCGTCTCTCAAGATGGATTGTGGGACGGTGTCATACTTCACATTCATAGGATTGGCTTTCTGACATAGGTCACATGAGGAAATTAACTTTCTGACCTTCTTACCCAGATGTGTAATATACAGTACCTCCTCGATTGCAAGCATCATTCTTTCACTTTGCCTGAGTGGAGCATCGAGTGATGGAATGCCAAAATAACTCTGTTCTTCAAGGAATTAGGTACCATCATTTTCCACTTCTTTATATCACGTCCATGTAACTTAAACAAGATG
Source organism: Tenodera sinensis (assembly GCA_030765045.1). Lineage (NCBI taxonomy): Eukaryota > Metazoa > Arthropoda > Insecta > Mantodea > Mantidae > Tenodera > Tenodera sinensis. The sequence goes on from CM060962.1 coordinate 152,719,456, forward strand.
TTCCTAAACTTTCCTATCTTGGCATTCAATTTAGGTAGTATATCTGGTGCCTTATCGAATAGCCTCCTCAATTCAGGGTCTTCTTGCTGTAGCTTTGTCATGTTTTTGAAATCTTTTAAAATTTCTTTTTTTTTTTTTCTTTTTTGCTATTCACGTGATAATTTTAATTTCATGGTGAGGGTTAGATATTGTTTCAGGTATGTGACTTTCTGATTTCAGCCTGGATAATAAGTGACTAAAGATATTTTCCTTGCCTGGGATATGTCTAACCTCTATGTGGTGTGATATTATCTCATGTATGTACCTCGAGATCTTGGAGTTGGTTAACTTGCATTTCTGGATGAATGACAGGCTTACATGGTCGGTAAAAATGATTATTTTGTAGTGGTAGATATACTGTCTGAACTTTTGCAACACAAAATGGATTGTACCTATTTCTAACCCTGTTATGCATGCACTGGCCTCTATCTTTGTTAGAAATCTAGAAGTTGTGGCAATCACACGCTTGTTACCATCTGCATATTCTTGTGCTAATATTGCTCCATATGAGTGTGCACTAGCGTCTGGTCATTCCAGGAGAATACTGTGCTTAATGAGTTCTTTAATCTTCTCAAAGGCCACGTTGTGTTCGGCGTCCCATTTCCACTTTGTGTGCTTCCTCAATAGTTCTCTAAGGGGCACTAACTCCTTGTAGTAGTTAATCACAAACTTTGATTGGTATTGTAGAATACCCAGAAAACTTCTTAGCTGTTTCAAGTTTCGTGGAGGTGGTATACATTCTATGGCCTTGACTCTTTCTGGATTAGGCTGTATGCCATCAGGTGGAATGATGTGGCCCAGAAATTCAGACTCTTCAACACAGAATTCACATTTCTCCAAGTTCAGAGTCATATTGTTTTCCTGGAACTTAGATAGCAGGTAATCTATGTGACGCAAGTGTGATTCAGGGTCATTGCTGTATATTAGAAAATCGTCCACATATTGTGTCACAAAAGTCTTGATTGTATCTCTGAAAACTCTGTCGAGTGCCCTTAGTAGTGCACTGCTACTGGTCGATAATCCAAAGGCGCACTTTCAAAATTGGTATACCTTTTCTTTGTGTACGAAACAGGTATATTTCCTGACGTTTGGGTGAAGTGGAATTTGCCAGAATGATGCTGTTAGGTCAAGGCTGGTAAAACGCTGACCTCCCTTTAGCTTGTATAAGAGTTGGTCTACCCCCTCAGGCGTGTAATGATCTGGCAAGATATGTGCGTTTATCTTCCTCGCATCAATTGTCATTCTTAATTTACCTTCTTTCTTGTGAACTCATACCACTGGATTCATATAACAGGAGTCTGATGGTTCTATAATTTCATCTGCCAACATCTCATGTATGACGCGGTCAGCTTTTTCCCTGATGGAGTTGGGGATGAGCCTGGATTTATGTGAGTAGGGGGTGTTATCTTCCTTTCATAGAAGTTTGAAAACAGTGTTGTTGTAATTAATTTAATTTAAAAGGTGAGTTAATTAATAACACTGAACAACACTCACAAGAAGGGGGTGTTATCCTTAACCTGAAAGGTATGCATGTACTTGTTGCTTGTACCTGCCTTTTTATTAAAAACCCTCTTGTTTTTGATTAATATCCTCCTTTTCCTTTCCACTTTGGTGATGCCATGTGCTCCCGAACTTTCTCATTAATTAGTCGTGATGTCAGTTCTTCATCACATGTTGGTAGTACCTCAGATTGGCAGGGACTCGAGGGTGTGTACTGGTCGTCTTCTATACAGATCCACTGGCTGCAAACATTGGTATTTTCCTCGCTCGTCCAACCTGTCTTCTCACCTATGCTCAGGTCTACCAACCTATTTTCGTGGATATGGATGTTCTCCATGAAAAAAATGTTCTCCTCCAGAAATTTTGTGGTGCACTTTGAGGGTCCCTCCTTGATGATCAACTCGTGTAGATCATAATCAATTACTGACCTCCAAAGGTTAAGTAAGTCGCTGCCAATGATCAGAGTAGCTGTTAGTCTCGGTATCACTGATGCAACAAAATCGAACTTCCAGCTTTCAATCTCGCTTTGGTTGTTTGTGGTCGTGCTTCTATTAAATTTGCTTAGTTCGGGGGACTGTTTCTATGTCTTTTTTCGTTAGGTCGAACATTCTGTGTTTCGAAGGCTGTCAGCAGTTCTATCATGTCAGTAAAATCTACTGGCCTTGCAACAATTAACCTGGTTCTCACTGTATCTGGGAAGTGTCTCGTAATACTGGTAATTAACTCTGCTTCCGAAAGGTTAGGGTCTAACAGCTTCCCTTTGTTGATTACTTTCATAAAATAATCTACTAGCGATAAACCTTTGCCTGGATCATATCTTCCTGTCGCTAACCCTACCCTTGTCTGGTTCTGCTTAGCTGGGCCCCAATACCTTGATAGGAATAGATTCCTGAATGAGCTATGCAATTCATGACCTGCTAGTGTTAACCTTAGCCATTCTAATGCTTTGTTCTTCAAGCTTTTCTTCACTATCATCATTCTAAGCTCATTTGGTATTCTTTTCACTTTAAAATATTCCTCCATTTCTTTAACAAATAATTTTGGAACATCTCCCTTCTTCTCATCAAATGAGAGTGGTGTAATTTCATGTAGTATGCGGTTGGTACATATAGCATGTGTTGTGTGTTGTGTTATTATTTAATTGTGAACCTCTATCTCTATGTGGTGAGTCATCATTTTATCATTCAAGTAACTTTCAATTTGGATATCACTTATGTCTAAGTCATCATTTTGCCTTTGTAGTGCATTCACAACATCATTTACATTAGCCAAACTTTCTTTTCCTCTTCGCATTTCTTCACAAATTGATTTTAAATCATTCTTTATTTCTAAATTACTCTGTTTTATATTATTCATGGCATCTTGTGATTAATTTTAGGAATAACAATTTGTTCTACAGTTTCACTCATAATTCCTTTCTTCACTACATCAATTTCTTTTCTTAATTCCTCAGTTATTTCTACTTTTACATTGGTAATCTTACAGGCTACATTTGTTTTACACTCTGTTATTTCATCCCTACATCTACCAATTTCTCCCTCTCCTACAATCTTGTTTTCTTTCATTTCCATTTTTAATTTTCCCATCCTATCTCCTATGGTTTCTATCTTGGCTTCTAAAACTTCGTTTGTTTAATTTATGTTTTTATGTACTAATTTCAAATTACTTTGCATTACTTTCATGTTTTCCTTGCATTCCTGCCATCCTAATTCTATTCTCTTTCCCAGATCTAGCTCTAATTCTTTCCTATTGTGTTCTATTTTGTTCTCTATTTCCTTTTTATTCTGTTCTAAGTCCTGCCTTACTTCCTCCATTTTCTGACCTATATCTTTTTTATTCTGTTCTAAGTCCTATCTTATTTCCTTTTTATTCTGTTCCATTTTCTGACCTAAGCTTTGTTCTAATCTTTGAAACATGATTATGAGTAATCTTTGGTCTTTCCCTATCACCGTTACTTCTTCCTCACTTTCTGTTTCTGTCTGTCTTATCTGCCCCTTCCCCTATTCCTGTTCCTATCTTCTTTCCTTTTTGCGGCATGTTCGTTTTTTGATTCGATTTAGTTAGGCTTAAAAGTCCTAACATGCAAAAATAAAGTAAATATTAAACACAAATTTTGGTTCTACTTTCTTCGTTGGTTTATTTCCTTACGTTGATTCCCTCGGCGGTAGATTTCATGTAGCGTCCTTCGATGTTTCCCGCGTAGGTGAATTGGCGTCTCTTGTCGTTTCCAGCTTCGGTGATTTGTTTAATGGTGTTTCTGGAAGTTTCGCGCGTGTCCATTTTTTATTGTCTTTTGTTTCACCCTTATTCGAGTCACGCGTTTGGGCAAGCCATTTGGTGCATTCTTTTTAATAAAGTGTAGTGATGGTGTTGAGCTTTAGACTCTTTCGTTATCTCGGGTCGTGGTACAGGGTGAAATAATGCAGACACAGGATATAACTTTTTCACAACATTTTAGTTGCACCTTTTTCCTTGAATATTACACGCGTGACACTTTAGTTAATATTCCTTACACATGAACCGACTTCCTCAACGGTTTCTTCGCATTACTCATCGTTTTAAATCATACTTTTAGCGTCTAAACCTGCACGTATTAAAAACACGGCTTCTCTTCTTAGACACTAGGATGCTAAGACGCTAAAATCTAGCATTTTCTTTTAACAATGCGTTTGTATTCATACGCGTATGTCCATTTCCTACGGCGTATCCTATGACGTCATCTCACATGTTAAATAGTTCCGGGAATGTTGAGGAAACGATCTCTATCTATCCTCCCTACACTTTTAATATTAAACATAAAATTATTCTTATAATTATACATATTAAATTTGAATATATTACTTGACATTAATGGCGTTATTAAACAAATATTATTCTCAACAATGTAACAATGGTAATACACTCTCAGTACTTAACAAAATCCTTAACAACATGATAAATAAACTATATTTACAATAAATATTGACATAAATACTTTCTTTTCGGTGTCTGACCACATGTTCTGTCTCACAGTTAATTATTGTCAGCTTCAACATTTCAATTATGTTAATACAATTAATGATTATTTTGTGTAACATCATGTTAAAGGTTTTAAAACGTAAATTGACATTATTTTCTTGGTATGTCCAAGATAATTATAAAATCAAGTACTATACGTAAAATATGTCATGACGTCATAAGAAGGTATTGTTAAGCAAGACATCTGAACAATGTTGTCATAGCAATGTAGAAAGTAATTTTCCAAATACTCTTGGATCATCAGGTTTAAGAAAGTTAGCAGTGGCGTGTGGTCCATGTACGCAAGGTAAGCAGTGCTTACCCTGTACAATGCTACAAAATTATTTATATTACATTATTTAGCAACACGTTCTGATTCTATGTTAAGCGCTTGGCTACTGCAGTTGACCTGAACTAAGATTCCCGTTTTATTGTACGATACGTTCTCAATGCGTGCAACAACGTACTGTGTCCGTAAGGACTCGTTTCCGTAGGTTTTCGGGTCAGCTCGGGCGCCATCGCGGCATTGGCTCTAGAGAAGCACATGTGTTCAGTGCGGGTCTAGGCGAATGACCTTCCAGCATTGTCGCAATTTAATAAGTGTATTTCAAGTGAATACATAAGTAACGAGTGACTTTTTGCAGTGAGTTCAGCTCTATTATTCGATGGCAAGTGCTATACCACTGACATCTTGTTAAAAGTTGATTTATGATAGATTTTCAGATAGTGTACCACATGCAGTGTTAGAGCAAGGTAAGCAGTTTCAAACCGTGCGTACACTAGTGCTTGCAGCTCGGACCTAAAAACTTGGAGAGGAAAGGAAATATGGAATCTTCACTTTCTTTGGAGAGCAGAACTGCAGACGCGGATGGTTGCATTGTGTGCAATATTATCTCACGAAGTTTTTCTTCTAGAAGTTATGAAGAAAAGATTAAAGTTGTGCAGGAAGGAAGACCAATGCCAGACCTAAACATTACCACTCCAATGAAAAGCTGTGTAAGAAAATTCAATTTACAGCTAGGTATATATTACTAATGAATGGCTTACTGGTTGTCCGCACAAACAAAACCTTTATTGTTGGTGTTGTCTTCTGTTTGCTAACGAAAAAAATGTATGGTCTAGTGGCGGGTTCAGTGACATGGGGAACATCCATAAAGCAATTAAAAGACACAGTTTGACTAGCACTCATCTCCACGCCATTATTCTACTGAAAACATTCGGCAAATCCAGAATTGACCATTTACTGGACACTCACAAGAAAGTGAGGGAAAATCAACACAACGAACTAGTAAGAAAAAATAGAAAAGTAATGAAACACCTAATTGACATTGTTTGTTTTTTGGGGAAACAGGAATTAGCATTTAGGCGTCACGATGAGTCATCAGAATCTAGTAGCAAGGAGAATTATGTAGAACTTGTAAACCTACTTTGTCTGTATGACGACAAGTTAAGAACTTTCATGGAGCAGGGGACAGTGTTTACTGGGCTATCAAATCTGATCCAGTAGTAGTAGTAGCAATGTTTTAGGGCGCACAACTGCTGGGGTTATTAGCGCCCAAACAACACAAAAAACTTAAAAAGTACAGGTGGATAACCTGTTGTCTAGAATGTTACGGGAATTAAAAAGTCACCAAGACAGTGCCAGTAATGCTAAAAGTAGAGCTAAAATTAACACTAAAACCCATATGTAGCTACTGAAGTAGCAAACTGCACATATGATCAACAAAAAACTAAACATAAAACCAGCGGTTTAAACACGACCTCCTGTACCACTGAGACCAATAAAACTTAAGAGACGCTCTACAGCACTGGAATTATCTGCCAGAACCTCGACCAGGGTAGCCGGCAGTCCTAGGGACACGCGAAAATGAGATAAAAACTGGCACTGAATTAAAACATGGCGTACCGTCAAAGGCTCATTACAGTGATCACAAAGCGACGCCGGGTCAGAAGATAAAAGGTGACCATGACTAAAACGACAGTGCCCGATACGAAGTCTAGCTAAAATTACTTCCTCGTGGCGACAAGCGCGAGAGGAAGTCCTCCAGGTAACCGGGAGGGGCTTAACCTCCCGAAGCTTGTTCCCCTGAACAGCACTCCACTTAGCACGCCACCGCGAAAGGATAACACTACGTAAAATGGTGCGTAAGTCTTCATAGGGAACACAAGAGCTGTAACACCTGGGACCTAAAACTGCTGCCTTCGCAGCAGCATCGGCAGCCTCATTCCTGTAAGGCCTGCGTGTCCAGGCACCCATGCAAAGGCCACGCTAATGCCAACACCAGTGATTGAGTGCAGGCTGTCCTGCACACGCTGCACGAGCGGATGGTAGCTGTACAGCATCCTTAGGCTCTGCAAAGCACTCAGGGAGTCGGAACAAATAACCCAGTGCTGCGAGGTTTGCCGATGAATATATAAAAGAGCTTGGTAAATACCAAAGAGCTCAGCTGTAAAAATCGAGCACTGTGCTAAAAGACGAAAGCTAAAACTCTGCCGATCATGGATAAAAGCACATCCTACTCCGCGATCATCCTTAGAGCTATCAGTGTATATAAAATTGCAGTGAGCAAAATTCGCTCTAAGAGAGGAAAAAGCCGAGCGAATAGACGATGCAGGCGTCGTCGACTTCGGCAGGGACAACAACCCCAGATCCACGGTAGGCGGCGAACCAAGCCAGGGTGGAAATCTGGTTACTTCTCTGGGAAAGGTAGCCAGTAAGGTGATGTCCAACGTTCGAAGCAGGCAGCGAAACAGAACGCCAGGAGGGAGTAGGGCCAGGGAGCGAGCCGAGTATTGACGGTCCAAGGAATCGTTAAAAAACATGGTATAACACGGATGTCCCGGCAGACTACAAAGACTGCAAGCGTAACTACAAAGAAGGACATCACGCCGAAAAGAAAGCGGAGGTTCGACAGCTTCCGCACACAGGCTAATAACCGGACTCGTTGGAAAAGCACCAATACTCAACTTGATACCACGGTGATGAATCGGATCGAGACGCTTTAGAATAGACGGCCGAGCCGACGAGTAAACAATAGAACCGTAATCAAGTTTCGATCGGACAAGAGAGCGATATAACCGTAAAAGAACAGTCCGATCGGCTCCCCAGGATGTGCCACATAAAACGCGTAAAACACTAAGAGAACGCTCGCACCTTGCCTTTAAATACGAAATATGAGAGGACCAGCTGAGTTTCCTGTCGAAGACCAACCCTAAAAATTTCGCCTCGTCTGCGAAGGGAAGGATGTCCGCACCGAGATGGAGAGAAGGTGGGAGGAACGCCTTCCGGCGCCAGAAGTTAACACAGACGGTTTTCTCGACGGAGAACTGAAAGCCATTTTCAAGAGCCCAGGTGTAGAGGCGGTCAAGACAAAATTGGAGACGGCGCTCTAACAGACAAGTCCGTCGAGAACTACAGTAAACAGTGAAATCGTCGACGAATAATGAAGCAGAAACTCCAGCAGGAACACACTCCACAATGGAATTGATGGCAATAGCAAACAAGGTGACGCTGAGTATCGAACCCTGCGGTACTCCGTTCTCTTGGGTAAAAACACGAGATAAAATCGAACCAACGCGAACTCTAAAGACCCTATCCCTCATAAACTCGCCAATAAAAAGAGGCATGCGTCCACGAATGCCCCATCTATGGAGAGTTTGAAGAATACCGTGCCTCCAACAAGTGTCATACGCTTTCTCAAGGTCAAAAAAGACTGCAACTGTTTGACTCTTCCTCAGAAATCCGTTCATGATATGTGTGGATAGTGATACCAAGTGGTCGACCGTTGAACGGAAGCGACGAAAACCGCACTGGACGTTGGACAGCAGAGTTTGGGATTCAAGCCACCACGTCAATCGCCCGTTAATCATGCGCTCCATCACCTTGCACATGACACTGGTGAGGGAGATCGGACGATAACTGGAAGGTAGATGGCGATCCTTACCAGGTTTCAAGATTGGGACGATGGTGGCCTCGCGCCAAGCGGATGGAAAGGTACTGGTGCGCCAGATGTGGTTATACACCTCCAAGAGAAAGAGTTTACCAGCCGAAGAAAGGTACTGCAGCATTAACACGTGAACACCATCAGGCCCAGGGGCAGACGATTTGGAGGAGGCCAGGGCCCGCTCCAGCTCCGGCATGGTGAAAAAGGCGTTATAACACTCGCGATTGGAAGACGGAAAGGATATGGCATTCGACTCGGTCCGATGCTTAAGGAGTAAGAAAGCCCGGTCATAACGCGAAGAGCTTGAAATTGCAGCAAAAGCAGTGCCTAGGGTGTCAGCAACTTCTTGAGGACTAACGATGGTGTCATTATTAACCCTAAGCCCAGGAACCGTGGACGGAGAAACTTTGCCAGCCACCCGACAAAGCTTGTCCCAAACGACAGATGCAGGAGTAAAACAATTGAAGGACTCCACAAAATGGAGCCAGGAGGTCTTCTTACTGGCCCGTATGATGCGACGAGCTCTGGCGCGCTGTTGCTTGTAGATGACCAGATTGTTGAGTGTAGGATGTCGGCGAAACACTCGAAGAGCAGCTCTGCGTGCACGAACAGCTGCCTGGCATTCGTCAGTCCACCAGGGGACCGGTAATCGTCGTGGTTGTGGCGACGATCTAGGGATAGTACGTTCGGCAGCGGAGATAATGACGCAAGTAACGTGGTCCACCTTCTGGTCAACATCATCGAACTCGCGGTCGTCGAATACAGCCAAGCGAGAATAAAGCGGCCAGTTCGCCTTGCACATCTGCCAGGTGGGTACACGTGGCGAGGGCATGTAGTGTGAAAGCATGGTGATAATGCAGGTAAAATGATCGCTAGAAAATGTATCAGAAACGACGTTCCATTCCAACCGATGTGTGAGTTGTGCTGAGCAAACAGACACGTCCAGGTGTGAGAAGGTTCCGGTACAATCAGATATAAAAGTAGGTTCACCAGTGTTGAGAACGGAGAGGTGGTTCTGTGCGAATAACTCGGCAAGATGGATTCCCCTTGCACATGGCCGACTCGAGCCCCAAAGAGGGTGATGGGCATTGAAATCTCCCAGCTGGGAGGGTGCTGGGATACTAGAGCTGCAATATCAATGTCCGCAAGCGGGAGCGCACAAGGCGGGATATACACAGAACAGATGGTGAACGAAAAGCCAGGTAAACTGATGGTAACGGCAACAGCTTGCAAGGTAGTGGTAAGCATGACTGGTTGGTAGAAAACGCCTTCTCAAATCAAGATCATGACACCCACATGCGCAGGAGAACCAGGTTCCGGTAGAAGGTCGAAACGTACCGGAATAAAACCAGGAAAGTTGAAGGAGTCCTGTTGACGAAGTTTAGTTTCCTGTAAGCACATGATAGTGGGAGACAGCGATCTTGCGAGTAACTGCAATTCGGCCCTATGTGTGCGAATGCCACGTGCATTCCACTGAAGAATGGACATCTGGAGGTAAAGGGAACAAGCTACGGTTACTTGAGCGGCGGCTGGCGCTTCAATTTACCCTTACAGTTTCGCGAGGAACTAGGGCTTTTAGGTGGTGGTATTTCCTGTTCCATTGGTTCCTCTGAAGGAAGAGGCTCACTACCAGCAGAAAGAAGTGCCTGGAAACGATTGTCCGTAGGCACAGGAGGAGAATCACGAGGATCTCTGCTGCGCCTTTGGTCTTCCTGTGAACGGGATCTCCGAGGAAGTGAAGGAGAATTGTCATTCCGTCCACATCGGCTACTGGCAGAAGTCTGAGGATCTTTTAGAAAGTCACTTCGTTTTGGCTGGATTTTAAATTTTCGTTGTTCAGTACCAACAGTGATTGACTTAGATGTAACGGATGCAGGAGCAGCTGGTAGGGTAGGGGTAGCGACGGCATCGGAGATTACAGGTAGAGTCTGCGTACTCATATCCCGCTTTTGCACTTGCGTTTGTACCACGGAACTAAAGGTACCAAATTTAAGAAGAGAAGGCTGACGAGCGAGATGGCGTTTGCGGGCTTCACTGAAAGATAAACGTTCTTTCACCCGCAGCTCTTGTATGGCCTTCTCATCCAAAAAAGCGGGGACAGTCGGGGGATGTCGCTGGATGGGCACCCCTACAATTCACGCAGTAAATAACTGATTGACAAGCTCCATCGTGGGCATCCTTACCACACTTTACACAAACAGGAATTGCAAGTTTGCAAGAAATCTTTGTGTGGCCAAACCGTTGGCACTGAAAGCAACGCATAGGACGGGGAACATATTGTCGTACAGGGATCACTTCGTACCCCGCCTTAATTTTCGAAGGTAGGTCAAGCCGATCGAATGTGAGGAACAGGGTACGGGTAGGCACCTGCACACCATCGCGTTTAGCCCTGACTCGGTAGACCTCAATGACTCCTTGATTCGATAAATAACTCAAGATCTTTTCCTTCGACATGTCATCCAACAGGGGTGAGGTGATGACCCCCTTTGTAGAGTTTAGACTACGGTGCTTCTCGACACGGATAGGATATCCGTGGAGTAGTTTGGCCTTTAACAATTTATCAAACTGGGCTGAGGTAAATGTCTCAATAAGAAGAGAACCGTTCCGGAGTCTGGTACATGACTTTACAGGACCAGCTATTTTATCAAGACAGGCCTGGATGACGAAAGGGTTAACTTTCACAAATGACTGAGCCTCTTCCAATCTACTGATAACCAGGTACCGAGCTGCTGACACTGCGGTTATCTCCTTTACTTCTTGCACTTGACGTCGTCTTTTAGGCGTATTTGTAGCCATAAGTGTTACATAAAATTCATCCCCCAGTGCTCCCCACCCACGACGGAGCCCAACGAGGGGTCACCCCACTGGGATGACAGGGCTACACAGGGGATATAGCGGGCTCCCCGTCCCACTCACCCTGGAGTTCAGTGCAATACCTAGTCCTGGCCAATTGACTAGGGGTGGGTTAGTCCCTAGCCTCCCGTTTAGATGAAGCAGTAAGCAAAGCAGTGTATTGGAAATGCGCACCCTCCCCAGATTCAGAAAAGAAACTGCCCCGGGCTCAGATACGCACCCCTCAACCACCAGGATAAACCTTTCCACCGACACGGGTCTCCACGCACGGCCTACACGTGGGTGGGCAATTTGACTGACTCCCTCACCACGAAGAGGAGCCCACACCGAGGGAGTCAGTTGGCTCGGGGCCCCGGGAGCGCCAAACCCGGACCTACCGTAGTAGGTCCCCCTGGGGGGCATCTGATCCAGAACGACTTAATTGAGTCAATAAGTAATGTTCTAATAATGGAGATAAAGAGACCAGTTTTGTTATCATTAGTTTGGATGAAAGTACAGATGTTGCAAATGTATCCCAACTTTCTGCAGTAATGAGATTCGTTGGACCTGACGGCGTTCAAGAAAGGTTTCTCCGCTTTATAAATATTTCAGATGATAGGTCAGCTGATGCATTATACACAATTGTAAAGGAACTCATGGAAGAATTTGACTCTGGGGAAAAGCTAGTTGCTCAGACATATGATGGTGCGGCTGTTATGGCGGGGCATTTAAATGGACTTCAAGCAAACGTACGAGGATCATTTCCCCAAGCTCTATTTGTGCACTGTTTCACCCATAGATTAAATCCAGTTCTGTCACAGGCGATTTCACACAGTCGAGAATGCAGGATATTCTTCATGACTTAATGGAATAGCAGCATTTTTTTTCCAAGTGTTCTAAGAGAACTGAGGCCCTGGATAATGAGATACACAGAGGATTGCCGCGTGTTTTGCAAACGCGCTGGAGCTATAGCTCTCGTTTGGTGGAAAGAACATATGAATTCAGAAAAGAACTTTTTTCATTGTTTGAAACTATTGCAAATGCAGAAAAGAAAATGGGATCCAGATACTTATACTGCTGCACGCGGTTTCGTAAGCACAATGGAGGATTTCACCTTCAAATTTATGTTAGAGATGTTTGCTATAATAGGTGTTCCCCATCACGGACACTCTGTATGATATTCACCAAGCAAAGTCATCTGATACTGGATATTGCTTATTGAAAGTTACGGAATTTCAGAGGGTCTTAGAAGAGAAGCGCAATTCCGTCGATGAAGAATGGGACAAAGTTGAAGAAACCATTGGTCATCCACGTCATACCAGCAGTGATGGTTTGAATAGGAAAATGCACTACAAACGTTTGTATTGCGAGATTCTGGATACGCTTCTACTCCATCTCAGAGAAAGATTTGGTAATATTGAGTCTCTGTGTTTTCTGGAATTGTTCAATTTTAAGAACTTCAAATACAAATCGTGTTTTCCAGAATTATCTTTTCAATCACTAAAAGAGTCCTATGGGACAGTCTTTGACTTTGTTGCGTTGAGGTCACAACTCTCTGTCACTTACTTGTCTCGAGACATGCGTCATAAATCTGGGAATGATCTTCTAACCTTCATAAAAAATGAACTGAGCAGAGCGTATAGTGAAGTGACAAAACTGTGCGAGTTAGTGTTAACTATTCCAGCAAGTAGTGCTGCAGTTGAACGTAGCTTTTCTAAACTAAAAACCATAAAAAATTATGCACGCAACACTCAGGGACAGGAAAGACTTTCAAACTTAGAGAAGGAGCTTCTGGTAAATCTACAACAGGATCCCAAATTCTATGATCTTGTGATTGATGATTTTGCCAAGAAAGGGAGGAGAATCCAGCTCTGCTTCAAATAAGACAAGGTAAATCATCAATACTTTGTTACAAAGTAATGTACTAGATAACAGTGATACTATTGTTTTTAATTGCGTGTACTATGTATCAGTATATTTTCGTTTAACCATTTACAATGAGATTGCTTAACCTGAACAATATCTTCACCACACACCACTGGAAGTTAGCCACCATTTCTTCGCAATGCTCTGAGGAATTGAAAATTGTATAATATAATTCTCTTGGATCGACATGTTCAAAGAAATTGACGCCATTCTTGATGATACTCCAAGAAATTGTAAAATACATCGTTTTGGACATGCTAAACGGTATGAAATAGTAAACAAAGTGATGTAAACATATAACAACTTAGCAATCGTGATAATTTATAAAGGTGCGAATAAATATCTTAACAAATTTAAATGGAGTTTAGTGGATGCTTTATTCCGTAACTATGACCTGAGATAAGACAAGAAAAGAGTTTTCATTGCTCTACCGACTGATCGCAAAGGCATACATAATTATCTCACAATGAGATGAGTGAGAGGGTGAGTTGGGCTTAAGGGCCCGTCGACAACTAGGTCATTAGGGCCCGAAGTCCGAAAATAAAAACAAGCAAATTAGTAAAAGCTCACCCCTAAAAAGTTAAAACGTCATAGCTAAAATAACTAAAACGGAAAGTTAAAAGTACTAAAAGGTGAGCTAAAACGGCTAAAAGTTAAAACTGGTAAAAACTTAACCTTGTAAGACTGTTAAAAAGCTAAAACCACCCTAAAATCCTAATTCCGCCAGGATAAAAAACACCTTACACTTGCTTGCTGAAATCAATCTTGGCAACAAACCGCAGTACTGCATTTACAGCTACTGGGTTGTTGCCTAAAACAGAGCACAGTGCAAGGCCCAGGCCAACATTGGAACAGTGTGGAAGTGGAACATTGCACGTCTCACAGACAGGCTCTGGATCACCACGCAAAAGGTGTCCATGCGTGGCTCGAGTGTGGCCTATCCTCAGGCGTGTGAACACCACTTCTTCCCACCTGGAATCCCTGCAGCTGGTCTGCCAGGGTTGTACAGTGTCCTTTATTGTCCGTAACTGAGTGCCAGTTAACGCTTCCCAAGATTGCTGCCAGAGAGTAAATAGATGGCGACGAAAGTACTTCTGCACATCCATATATGGGAGCGTACGGGTGGAATATTCTGGAAGGCGACATGCAGACTTCACAGCCAAATCCGCCGCCTCGTTGCCCGGAATACCCACATGACCTGGGATCCACGTAAAAACCACAGTGAGATGAGATAAGACGATGAAATAAATAAATATAAAAAAGAAGTTGCACCACGTCAAAAAAATTGTCTGTTGGGAATTTCAGAGTTGTCCAATAATAGAGGGGTCCAGCTCGCCAAGTTCATGGACAGCTCAAGATATATGCTTTAGTATTCAATAAATGTACCATCATTATCTCTACTGTTGAATTGCTAGATCATAACACAACCATTAGTATATACAGACCACCATAAAGACATTTGCTTTACAGCAAATGGTGCAATATCCCAACCTACGAAAGTAAGAAAGACAAAAAGGATATTTTTATAATAGTAATACAGAAATGTTTTTAAGCATGCTTGAATCTTGGCATGAAATCCATAATTACAGCAACCCAGACGAAAAATATGATGCTTTCATCTCTTTCTTTATGTATCATTTGACATAGCTTTTCAATATAAAAGTCCATATGTACATCCTGTTCATAAACAAAAAGCACAGCTAACAAAAGGTATAAAAACTTCCTGTGCTAAAAAACGAATGCTGCATGAAGTCACAAAAAAACCAAATGAGCCTCACTTTAATAAATATGTCAGCAATACAAAAACATACAAAACAAAAGCTACTTAGGATATGACCATATGAACAAAATTGGCAAACCATCAGGCAGTAATAATCCTAAACTTAAAAGCAATTCTGGTATCATAAATAACCCGTCTATAACAGAAGCCTGTAATGAATATTTTATAAATATTGGAGAGCAATTAGAATTGAAAATAAAGTCTAAAAATCTAAGTTTAACAAAATCACCTTTATTTCACTCACCCATGCTTTTAAAACCAACAGAAGTACTGTATCTAATTGCTGAATTAAGAATTACATATTCGCAAGGAACTGACAATGTCCTAGAGTTTCTAATTAAGAAATGCACTCATTTAATAGCATATCCTATAGATCAGGCATCGGCAAACGTACTCAATGAGGGGTGAGTATGACGTCTCAACATGCAACCCGCAATACACATGACGTAATGTAGAACAGGGGATGGCATTGACCTTCGTTCAGTGTCAGTGCTGGACTCGCTCGCTACACAGTACAATAAGGAATAGTACACATACTTGAATCCAGCTACGAGTGGTCTACGATACTTTAGGTAGGCCTAGATATTTGAGCAATATATTTCAATTCACTTCTATTTGCAATGTACCATGAAAATCTAGTGATATATCACAAGTAGCCACTCTCTGGATAACACGCAAATAAACATCTGTTAATCGCGATACAAGATTTTTTTGGATTCAGTTTCTTTCCTTCTACATATTTCTTAAATGCTTGAGATAATTCTGTCCCTGTTGTATGTTCCCTAAGTGGAATGACTTCAAGCATATATTATTGTTTCGAGGGGTTGTTAGTGACTCCACGAGTGAAAATTACCAATTGTGCTGTGTCAACGTTGTCAGTGCTTTCATCCAACACGAGAGAAACGGCTATAAATTCCTGGACCTCGGTTTGTAGTCTTTTTTCGGCTATTTCTCCTATTTTATATATCCTTCTCTGTATGGTTCATGGTCATAATGCAATATTACTAAAAATATAATATTGTTCAGGTAAAATTATGTTGGCAACTTTACTCTAACATTTGTTATGAAATCTCCATCACTAAAACACCTCAGTGACTGAGCAATCTCCTAAGCAACAGCATAGCTGGCGTGGAGTTGTTTATCAGTTGTAATATTTGAATTAATATTAGGTGTATTATCTAAATATTGCTCTTTGAGCTGTTGCAGTTGGTTCGTCCGATCTAGATCTGGAAAAAAAAAAAAAAAAAAGAATAAAAGACATTACGTCAGTATTATGCCACTTTAAATCGTGGTATAAATTTATAAATACATGCTTGTCTATAATTGTATAGTGATCTTATGACATGTATCATATTGCCGCTTGATGTTCCATTGATGAGTGCCCTTTTGAACTTTAGAGCACAACAAACACCTTACGTTCCTTACATGATGAGAGAAGAAATAATCAAAGTGCTATTCTAGATATCAAATTTAATAGACCAGGAATAATTACATGCGCTCTAAAGCGCAGAAATTTATCTTTAAGTCTTAATATTAAATTACACTTTGACAGACATGTTTAGAAGTGCAGGTAAATACGAGAGGACAGTTCACCCGTGATCAGTGTGTATGCAGTGCCAGTTAAGGCTGCGAGGGAGGGGGAGGCAGAATAAGTGCTGCCCCTGACACGTCATAGTTGCGAGGCCTCATTGAGTACACGTTTGCCGATGCCTGCTATAGATGATATGTGCAATGCCTCTTTTGAACATACAGTTTTTCCAAATTCTTTAAAAGTAGCTAAAATAAAATCCTTGTTTAAGAAGGACAACCAGATGGAAACTTTAAACTACAGACATTACAAACTACAACTGTAATGCAATGATGCCAGGTTTCTCAAAAATAAGTGAAAAAACATTTTATAAACAACTATCAGGTCTTACTGAAAAGAATAAATTGATATCAGAAACCTAACATGGCTTCCAAAAGAGCAAATTCACAGAAAGAGTGGAGTAAATACGTCAATGAGTGAATAAGGCAATATAAATATTAGACAGGAAAGGAAGTGTATCAGAGATTTTCCTCGGCTTAACCAAAGCCTTTGTATTGAATCATGAACTACCTCTATATCAGAGACAGCACATGACAAGAAGGCAGCACAGGGTTATGCGTCAGAGACTGAAGAAGGAGAAGAAGGCAAATGAGGAAATAGCGATGGGGAGGCCAGTAACGCAATTAGCAAAAGAGCAGTTCCAAAAATAAGTGGAAAAAAGTTGAATGGAAAGACCATGATACCAGTATTACATATGTGGGTAGAATGGGTACCTGTCACCACTAATATTCTTTTTTTCCTCCAACTTGCTAAGCTGGGAATGTATCACATACTAATTTGATCCAAATTAGATTGTAGGTGTATCATTATTTTTTTATGCCAACCAACTTACTGCTAGTGTTTTAAACACACAAACTGTGTGTGGCCAGTGTTTGAGAGGTAGAATCAGGACTGAAAAATTCAATGCCTTAGCCGGGATTTGAACCACAGATCTTCTGCTTCACATGTGACTGCTCTAGCCACTGAGCTACCATGCCCAACTTGCCAATATGACATTAAATTCCCCAACCGATTCATATTTTCCCAGTAGACCACCAGGAAATTTCACACCTGGGATAACTATCCCAAGGGCAACTTACAATTCTAAGTACTTTATGTCACGGAGTGAAATAACCTTTAGATGGTAACTGTTATGTTTTCATGCCTACCAATTTACTGCTGGTGTTTTTAAACACACAAGCCATGTGCGGGCAATGCTTGAGAGCTAGAATCAGGACTGAAAAATTCCATACCATAGCCGGGATTTGAACAATAGATGTATCATTTATTCTTCAGCACAACCATGTGTGCTGAGATTAGACGCAGTGCATAATTGGGGCATTTATATGGCTATGAGGACTTTTTCAACCAGCCAGGTTGGAAATATAACTATAATGTAATATAACTGATGTACTATTAGCAAATTATGGTTGTGTATGCATACGTGTCCAATGTTTGCTTCTTTTTTTCAACACTGTGCTGGATGTATATTATGAAAACACCTCCCTTAGTCCAAAGCCTGCAGCTTTTTTGTTTCTGGGAGCTTCTTAAGAAATATGTTTCCAAAGGGGGGACTACCGTCTTCAGATATATCCAGCATCCCATATTAGATCTTGGCATGATGGTGTACCAAATGTCTACAATGTCTCTGTCTAGTATCTGCACTTGCTTTTTAGAATTTTCTCAGATTATAGTGATCAAATTTTGATCCACATCAATGGGTCTAAGAACACGAATGATGTTGGATGCATATGCTCATGAAACCAAACTGCATGCATTCAGTTTTCATACTACCACTTTCATTTGTAGTACAGATCTGTATGCCATATACAAGGTTCTTCATTTAAAACCTAATGGGTGCATGGCATTTCACCTGTGCATGATTGGGTGTGCCACATCCGGCTTTGTTCCTACATTAACTCCGCATGTAAAGCATGCATAACACTCTTACCTTATAGAAGATTCTGGAAATGTCATCCATCATCGGCTAAACAAGCATTATATTGGGAGAACACATTCTAATTCTCACAGTTAAGTTGGGTAACTAATGTTTCCGATTTCATTTCTAATATTTTGTTTTAGTTCTTCCAATATACGAGGATTTGTCTTGTAAACTTTGTCTTTCAGGTTACCCCACAAGAAAAACTCACGCATTGTTAGATCGGGGAAGCAAGAGGACCACACACCAGCATTAGTCACTCTTATCTTCAAACACTTTCCTAATTTTATTCATTGTAGACATTTGGTACACCATCATGCCAAGATCTAATATGGGATGCTGGATATATCTGAAGAGGGTAGTCCCCCCTTTGGAAACATATTTCTTAAGAAGCTCCCAGAAACAAAAAAGCTGCAGGCTTTGGACTAAGGGAGGTGTTTTCATAATATACATCCAGCACAGTGTTGAAAAAAAGAAGCAAACATTGGACACGTATGCATACACAACCATAATTTGCTAATAGTACATCAGTTATATTACATTATAGTTATATTTCCAACCTGGCTGGTTGAAAAAGTCCTCATAGCCATATAAATGCCCCAATTATGCACTGCGTCTAATCTCAGCACACATGGTTGTGCTGAAGAATAAATGATACATCTATTGTTCAAATCCCGGCTATGGTATGGAATTTTTCAGTCCTGATTCTAGCTCTCAAGCATTGCCCGCACATGGCTTGTGTGTTTAAAAACACCAGCAGTAAATTGGTAGGCATGAAAACATAACAGTTACCATCTAAAGGTTATTTCAATCCGTGACATAAAGTACTTAGAATTGTAAGTTGCCCTTGGGATAGTTATCCCAGGTGTGAAATTTCCTGGTGGTCTACTGGGAAAATATGAATCGGTTGGGGAATTTAATGTCATATTGGCAAGTTGGGCATGGTAGCTCAGTGGCTAGAGCAGTCACATGTGAAGCAGAAGATCTGTGGTTCAAATCCCGGCTAAGGCATTGAATTTTTCAGTCCTGATTCTACCTCTCAAACACTGGCCACACACAGTTTGTGTGTTTAAAACACTAGCAGTAAGTTGGTTGGCATAAAAAAATAATGATACACCTACAATCTAATTTGGATCAAATTAGTATGTGATACATTCCCAGCTTAGCAAGTTGGAGGAAAAAAAGAATATTAGTGGTGACAGGTACATTACTAGCCATGATGGCCATTCCATAAAGCTCATGATGGAACCAAACAGATGAACAAACAAAGATTTGCCACTTAGTACCCATGAGATATTCACAGAAAGATCGTATCTGCGAATAGTAGTGAAGGTGTAACCATCTCCTACAGCACCAGAAGTTAATGCAAATTGACGTCTCAGTTGAGAAACAAAGCCCATATTTAAAACTCCAATCTTGAAACTTGTCTAAAAGTTTGCTGTAGACAGCATTCTAAAAGCAACGTAAGCTGATATGAACAATAAATGGAGAAGTCGCCTATGAATAGGCATGACCAAAACCCTGAAGGAATGCACTTCAAGAGCAATTTATTTGCTATAACAAATGGTGTAACACCTAGTACTCAGCATTCTGTTCTCCTGAACAAAAAAAGTTAAAAAAGAGCCCTCCCTTTCTCAGAAAACGCAGTCCTTCATGAACTCCTGAATAAACAGTGGGTAAGCATCTATGTATATTCCAGGTGTGTAGGAATGAACTATTCCTGCTCGACAACACATTCTCAAGGTAAAAAAAAAAAAAAAAATACCCTAATTTTTTGACAGATGTTCATGAATCTGTTCATGAACAATGTGAATACAATACAAGGTGGTCCACAAGTGAATGGCATCATCCAAACCCACACTGGGTATTGGTCAGTAAGTTGCAAGTTTCCAGCCACCAGACCAACCTTCTGCAGATTATGTGTTCCATCACCCTGCAAAAGCAACTGGTAGGGGGAACAGGACAGTAGCTGTAGGGAAGATGACAGTCCTTTTCATGTTTCAAAATGGGTATGTCAGTGGCCACCCACCACTATTCTGGGAAAGTCACATCAACCCAAGTACAGTCATGAAAAAAATGACTGAGTGCATTAGGAGAGCAGATTATTTTAAGTTTCACGTTGTGTGACAATGCGGTTTATACAAGTCAATATTGCAACATACAGCTGAGTTTATTTATGATATTTTGATATTTATATACTTTAAATTAATACATACTTGAATATGACAGGCATTCAGCCCGTCTCTTAGCCTGTCATATTTACCCAACATAATTTCTTATACATACATTTTGCTTCTCTATAGCTATTTAACATATAACTAACACAAAATTTTTAATTCTGTTCTCTTTGTACAGACCAATTCCATTTTTTCTTAACTACTTAAAAACTGACCTAAGTTCCTGACCTCCTTTCTAAAAATCCTCTTAAATGCTGTTATCCTATCTCCCTTCTCCCATTTCTGCCCCAGAAATTCTTTCCTCCATATGTCCGTTCCTTGGCACTCAAAGACTATATGCTCCAGATCTTCCTTCATAGTTTGCAAATAGGACACTCGCTCTGAGAGATATCCTTTCTTAGTCCTCTCAACCTCCAAACACCAGTTTTTAGCCATGCTATTGCCTCCCTTTGTTCATTGTTTACCTTATCAACATGTGTTTCCCTTTCCCATGTTTCCTTCATTGATTTGTAATTTACCAGGGACCTTTCTACTCTCTCTACTGATAAGTAGGGGAAATATTGTATTCCACCCAAAAATTCGATGTCGAGATTCACCGGAAATATATGTTTTGAGACCCCCTGAGTCCAAAAAACGCATTTTTAGAAAAAGGTCCATGTGTGTGTGTGTGTGTGTGTGTGTGTGTGTGTGTGTGTGTGTGTGTGTGTGTGTGTGTGTGTGTGTGTGTGTGTGTGTGTGTGTGTGTGTGTGTCAGTCTGTGTGTCTGTGGACAGCATAACTCAAAAACGAAAAGTAGGTTAAAAACCAAAGTTGGTATTTAAGTTTAATGTCTTTCAAGGATGTGACACAAAGATTTTGAAAAAAATAGCCCAACCCTAAACTACCCTTTATATGGAAAAGTTTTCGAACATTTTGATTTTCTTGAAAATGGCTCTAACGATTTTGATTAAAATGTCATATGTTTGAGATATTTTTATGACAAATGAAATGGAAACCTTGAATTTTCTGGCTATAGCCCCTCTAGTCGTATTTACTCTGGATGACTTTTGCATACCTGGTAAACCGTTAGAGATAGACCAAATCATACAATACAAAAAATGTAGATCTTGCTAAACTACACAATTTATGTCTGAATAAATTTTCTTGTAGGGTGAACCATTTCGGAGATATTCCTTGTTATGTGTGTGAGTTTCAGAAAACTTTGAACTTTCGTGAAATGGATCATCGTTGTTCATTTTTTTATATGTTAAATGTGCAAAGACAACAGAATCTAAAAGCTTTAAAACATTTGACTATCCCACAAAGCCTACTGTATTCTAACATTCCCCTTGCACCTACAACGAAATAAGCAATAAGATAATTTGTACAAATGTTTATCTTAACTAACACGAAGAAGATATAGTTTGTAAGAATGGTTAGTACAAGAGTAGAGAAAGTCATGTGAGTGCAACACATCAGATTGTTTCCATTTTACCACCAAACAGTTTTTGGATTTCTATGTCTTCAAACCTCTTTTCTATTATTTTCCAGAATTTGTTATGATTATTCTCCCCTCTCCTCTAGTAGTCCCCCATCCCATTTACTTCTAGGTTCTTTTGAATACTACTTGTCCATCCAGATTCCCTAAGACTCTTTTCCTGGTATTCTACACACTGCCTTAACAAATTATTTTTATCTAACTTCAAAATCCTGTACCAAAATTTCAGAGCTCTTTCTATAATCATACCTTTCCTCGGCACCCTTACCATCTCCATCTGCGCTACTTCTATTGCCACCGCACTTGGAAGACCCAACACTTCCCTGCAAAACATCCTATGAACTGTATTTATGGTTTCCTCCCCCTTATTCAGTCCTCATATTTCTATACCATAGAGCATTTTTGGTTCCACCACCATTATAAATTTTTTCCAACCATTTGACCCCAATATTCAGTACTCTGTACTACAACTTCTTATTGCTGACATAGCTCCTTTCCCCTTTGTCAGTGCTAATTTCTTTTGTTTTTCGCACC
This sequence comes from Tenodera sinensis, assembly GCA_030765045.1. Classification (NCBI taxonomy): domain Eukaryota; kingdom Metazoa; phylum Arthropoda; class Insecta; order Mantodea; family Mantidae; genus Tenodera; species Tenodera sinensis. The sequence continues at coordinate 152,742,168 of CM060962.1, forward strand.
CCCCACTCCCATCTAATTTTATTCCTGTTGTTGTTGTTGTTGTAGTGTTTAACGCCCGCTTTTACTACTACGGCACCGCAGGCGGTGACACTGATGATACACGAAGATGGAGCACCGGTGGAATGAAATGGCGGGGGAAACCGGAGTACCCGGAGAAAACCCGCCCTGACGCCGCTTCGTCAGGGCGGGTTTTCTCCGGGTACTCCGGTTTCCCCCGCCATTTCATTTTATTCCTAAATAGATACATTCTCGTACTACTTTATACTCCTTATTCCCCTTTTTCCACTTTTCATATTTACTCAATTTTGCTCCCTTCTTAAATACCATTATTTGTGTTTTCTCCTGATTTACAGTTAGGTTTCATTTATTGCAGTATTTATCTACCTTCTGCAACCCTTGCTTCAGACCATTTACTGTAATTGATCCTACTACCAGATCATCAGCGAATAGTAGCCCAGGGATCATGATATTACTTATTGCAGGCATACAACTATTGTTCTTGCTTATCCTCAACAGGATATCATCGATAAATTAAATAGTATAGGGCTCAATTTACACCCTTGCCTAACTTAAACCTTTCCCTTGTGCTATTTCCTGAGAGACTACTCCTTCCCCCAGCTTCACACAGAAGGTGTTATCCATATACAGTGCCATCAAGGTCTTTACCATACGTTGACTCAATCCTTTGCATTGCAATTTGTACCATAGTAATTGTAGAACCCCCTTATCATTCGCTTTCTCTAGGTCTATAAAGGCCATGTATAGTTTACCTCTTTTTTCTTTAAGGTATTTATCCACTAGTGTTTTTATTATAAAGATATTATCTATAGCTCTCCTCCCAGATCTGAAACCCATTTGAAATTCCGACAAGATATTATTTTCTTCTACCCAATTCTGTATTCTGTTTGCCAAAATTCCAGTAAAGATTTTTCCTACATTAGACAGCAGTGCAAACCCACGATAACGTTTATTTATAGTCTCTGTTCCATACATTATCGTCTATCGGACACTCAAATAGGCTGTGTCTTAAATCGCCACTGGCATTTGCATTTGTGATTATGTATACAAATGCATTTGTGGTTATGCATACAAATGCGAGTGGTGATTCAAGACACAGGCTATTTGAGTGTTCAGTAGATGATAACACATGGATCAGAGATCAATTAAATAAGTTACAAACTTGTTCCATGACCAGTGAAAAAACTGAAGCTATAGACAGTGAAGCAGTAAAATCCAACAAATATAATACATATTTGGAGACTAAGTTTTACTTATTTTTGGCAAATTGTGAATATTTCAAAAGACAGATTAAGTTTTAGTAATCATTCATTCACATTTTCAATGTCACTTTGTTTATCAAGGTTGCAATCATTATGGATGCTAGGTGATGTATTTTTTCCTAACATATTACCAACTATTGAAAGCAAAACAAATTTGTTGACAGAATCAATCCGGCATTTATCAAATTAGCTGTTTGGATTGTGACAGGGTTTACATTACTAAAACTAAATGTCATTTGGAAAACAGAACAAAAGAACATCTTAGAAATATAAAATATAAATGGATTGATACACCAGCTGTAGAAGACCATTTTTGGTCATCTAATTATAAAGTAAATCCAGAAGTTAAATTATTAGAACAATTAAATGGACCCATAGATTTAATGGTTTGGGAAAAGATATTCATTTTGAAGAATGAGGACTGCATAATGAATTTTGACATACCGCTGTTTGATTCCGCTTAACAAATTGATTTTGTTATCAGTAGTTGGTAGTATGATAGAAAAATGTCGCCTGGCATCTGCAACAATATCGTAGTGTTCAGTATGGAGTTAAGCGATACTCATGCTCTTTATAAAAATATTCTCTTTTCTTATTCCTCTAAATAAATGTAAGCGAATGCCTAGAAAAACGCGCAAATTTTAAACCATTTCAAAAAGCACTGACAAGCTTTCTGCCTTGCAGAAATGGGCTGCCAAGTTAGTGACAGCAAGCTTAATATTGAGACAGAATATTAGACCCCAATAGAAAATCGTTCATATAAATGTTTGTTAAAAGTGTATAAATATTAGAATTGTTTGTGTTCCATAATAAAAACTATTTGCGCGGATGAATACGGCGGATGAAGACAAAATGGCAGAGTGTCGTGTAAAAGCGACGCCAAGAAACGATTCAGTAGCGTCTGTATGTTCAAGGTGATAAGACGTGTTTTAGTAGCATGTGGACATAGAACTTTCACCAAACTTTTATCCAGCGTAAATTTTACCAAATTAAAAAATAAAGTGTAAAGGTTTTTAAGTATTTAATATGGTGCTGAGAGTGTAAAATATCGAAGTGTTAATAAATAAATACATTGTGATGAAGAAACATTGATATATGCATTCCATCTGTTACCACGATCCTGTAGATAGAAAACGAGTCTCATAACACAGCCAATTCCCATAATAATCATTTAAAAACTGCACCAAAATGGCTTACCCAACGTGGAGCTCGAATTTAGGATGGAATGCAAATTACGGGAATTGAAATCACGATAAACATCAAGTACGCCGCAGAGACAACTTGGCAGGAAGAAGGAAAGAAGACGCCATTAGACCATCGTTTGATATCGCCAACAGAACACTGATGAACGGACAATCAACGATACATCAGGACACCGATGCACGGATAATCAACGTGGGAAAACACCGGAGATCATCTAGCGAAGCCAACTGCCCAGGAGACGTACATAACTGGACGAAGCAACAGAAAAAAAAAAGTAGGATCAAAAATTTTTGTTTTCACATCCAGTTTGTTTTCATTTTTATGTTACTAAGAAGCGGCAAAGTAGTGGGACTTTTAACCCTAAGTGAATTGAATAAAGAAACTAAAATGTCGCGAAAAGAGATAGAAACAGGAGTGGGGGAAGGGGCAGATAGGCCTAGTTATCAAATAGAAGCAGAAAGTGAGGAACAAGTTGAAATAGGAAAAGACCAAAGGTTGTTAATGATCATGTTTGAAAGACTAGAACAGAAAATGGAACAAAACAAGGTAGAATTAGGTCAGAAAATGGAACAAAATAACGCAGAATTAAGACAGAACATAGAACAAAGTTTAGGTCAGAAAATGGAACAAAATAGGGCAGAATTAAAACAGGACATAGAACAAAGTTTAGGTCAGAAAATGGAACAAAATAAGGTAGAATTAAAGCAGGACATAGAACAAAGTTTAGGGCAGAATAAGGAAGAAATAGGTCAGAAAATGGAGGAAGTGAGACAGAACTTAGAACAGAAAATAGAATTAGGAAGACAGGAGTGTAAAGAAAATATGAAAGTAATGGAAACTAATTTAAAATTAGTACATAAAAACTTAAATGAGACAAAGGAAGCCTTAGAAGCTAGGATAGAAATCGTAGGAGATAGGATGGGAAAAATAGAATCAGAAATGAGAGAAAATAAGATTGTATTAGAAGGAGAAATTGCTAGGTGTAGAGATGAAATAACAGAATGTAATACAAGTGTAGACTGTAAGATTACAAATGTAAAAGCAGAAATAACTGAGGAATTAAGGAAAGAGATTGAGGTAGTAAAGAAAGACATTATTAATGAAACTGTAGAACAAATTGTAATTCCTAAAATTAAGACGATGACTGATGTGGTGCATTCCCAACAGGATGCTATAAATGATATGAAACAAAGTCACTTAGAAATAAAGAATGATTTAAAATCAATTTGTGAAGAAATGAAAAAAGGGAAAGAAAGTTTGGCTAATGTAAATGATGTTGTGAATGCACTACAAAGACAAGATGATTTAGATGTAAGTAATGTACAAGATGAGAGTTATTTGAATAATGTACAAAATGTTGACTCACCATACAGAGAAAGAGGTTCACAACCAAACAATGACACAACACATAACACATGTTACACTAACAGCATATTACATGAAATTACACCACCTACATTTGACGAGGAGAAGGGAGACGATCCAAAACTCTTTGTTAAAGAGATGGAAGAGTATTTTAAAGTGAAAAGGATACCAAATGAGCTTAGGATGATGATAGTCAAGAAAAGCTTAAAAAACAAGGCATTAGAATTATTGAGTCGTATAGCTCATTCAGAAATTTATTCCTATCAAGGTATTGGGGCCCAGCTAAGCAAAACCAAACTAGGGTAGAGCTAGCGACAGGTAGATATGATCCAACCAAAGGGTTATCGCTAGTCGATTATTTTATGAAAGTAGCCAACAAAGGAAAGCTATTAGACCCCAACTTGTCGGAAGCAGAACTAATTACCAGCATAACAAGACATTTCCCAGACACAGTGAGAACAGGGTTAATTGTTGCGAGGCCAGTAGATTTTGCAGATATGATAGAATTGCTGACAGCCTTCGAAACACAAAATGGTCGGCCTAATGAGCATAGACATAGGAACGGTCACCCAAACTCACCCATCTTAAACCGGAGCACGGCTACGAACAACCAGAGTGAGGGAGAAGATAGAAATACTAGGAGCACCCATGAAAGGGGGAGAGGGGCACACCATTTCCCACAACCACACAATCATGGCGAGAGGATGGAGAACACAAGACAGCGGTACCACGACACAATACCAAGGGGTGAATCGAGATACAGAACGCACAGATATGATCGGGGGAGACCAGGAGACCGTACCCATCAAGTGAATCACATACGATTCTGTAGGGAATACTTAAACAGCCAAAGGCCGTCATACAATAGGGGTTCACGTCAAAGGGGCAGAAACCAATGGAACACCGACAACGTAAGACAACAGGAACAGAATGAAAATGTGCCGGATAGGACCGATGCTGCGCAGAATACAGAAACAACAATCACCTCCAACACCCAGGAAAACTAAGTACAAGTCAACTTTGTGTCCCGGAAGTTGACCTGTGTGGCAGTAGGGGCAATATTGACCAATATAATGTAGGTACCTTGAGAAGACAGGCAAGTGAAAGAAAGGAAATAACCAATCCACCAATGATTAGGCTGAAGGTATGGGGTATCGAATTGCCAGCGATGATTGATAAAGGAGCCAGCACATCAGTATGTGACGAACAGCTATTCCAGGAATTAATAACTAAGAGAAATGCTGAATTCTTGCCTGTGTGTGGAGTGTATTGCAGCACAGCAATTGGCAAGAAAAAGGAACATGTTAAATACCAGGTAAGGCTGGTAATAGAAATCGGAAGTTGGAAGTTCGATTTTATTGCCCTGGTAATACCTAGACTAACAGCTACCCTAATCATTGGCAGTGATTTGCTTAATCTTTGGAGGTCGGTGATTAATTATGACCTACATGAATTCATTATTAAGGAAGGAACCTCAGAATGCACTGCGAAGTTCCTGGAGGAAGAAACATGCCAGGAGGAACCAGACCAGACAGGGATCCATCCGGATGAACAATTCTTTGTGGAGAACATCAATGTCCACAAGAATAGGTTGGTAGACCTGAGAGTAAGTAAGGAGAAAACAGGTTGGACAAGCGAGGAGGAAACTAATGTTTGCAGCCATTGGATCTGCACAGAAGACGAGTATGTTACCTCGAACAACTACCAACCTGAACCACTACCAACAGATGGAGAAGAACCGATATCACAGCTAATCGATGAGAAGGTCTGGGGGGCACATGGCATCTCTGAAGAGGAAAGGAACCAACTTAGAAAAATATTGATTAAAAACAGGAAAGTTTTTAATAAAAAGCCAGGTACATGTAATAAGTACGTACATACTTTTAAAGTCAAAGATATCACCCCCTATTCACATAAATCCAGGCCCATCCCCAACTCCATCAGGGAGGAAGCTCACAGAGTGATCCAGAAAATGTTAGCGGACGGAATAATAGAGTCGTCGGACTCATGTTATGTGAATCCAGTGGTATGGGTCCATAAGAAAGAGGGAAAATTGAGGATGACCATCGACGCAAGGAAGATAAATGCACATACCTTGCCAGATCATTACAGGCCTGAGGGGGTAGACCAACTGATATCGAAATTGAAGCGAGGTCAACATTTTACAAGTCTTGACTTGACAGCATCATTCTGGCAAATTCCTCTTCATCCAGATGTCAGGAAATATACCTGTTTCTTGCACAAAGGAAAGTTGTACCATTTTTTAAAATGTGCCTTTGGATTATCGACCAGTAGCAGTGCACTACTGAGGGCTCTAGACAAAGTTTTTGGGGATACTATCGAGGCTTTTGTAACGCAATATGTTGACGATTTTTTAATATACAGCAAGAATCCCGAGTCACACTTACATCACATAGATTATGTATTGTCCAAGTTTGAGGAAAGCAATATGACCCTGAACTTGGAAAAGTGTGAATTTTTCGTCAAAGAGGCAGAATTTCTAGGCCACATCATTACGCCTGATGGTATACAACCTAATCCGGAGAGGGTCAAGGCCATAGAGCATATACCACCCCCACGTAACTTGAAACAGTTGAGAAGGTTTCTGGGCATTTTACAGTACCAGTCAAAATTCGTGGTCAACTACGCTAAGGAATTAGTACCCCTTAGAGCACTGTTGAAAAAAGATACTAAGTGGGAATGGAATGCTGAACACCAGGTGGCCTTTGAGAATATCAAAGAACTTTTCAAGCACAGTATTCTCCTGGAACGACCTGATCCAAATTCACCTTTTCTAATATACACCGATGCTAGTGCGCACTCATATGGAGCAATATTAGCACAAGAAGATGCAGATGGCAACAAACATGTGATTGCCACAGCTTCTAGATTTCTAAACAAGATAGAAGCCAATGCCTGCATAACCGAATTAGAAATAGGTGCAATCCATTTTGCGTTACAAAAGTTCAGGCAATATATATTATAAAATAATTATATATACAGATCACGTAAGCCTGTCCTTCAATCAAAAATGCAAGCTAACCAACTCCAAAATCTCAAGGTACATACACGAAATAACATCACACGACATAGAGGTCAAACATATCCCGGGGAAGGAGAACATCTTTAGTGACTTGTTGTCAAGGTTAAGGTCGGAGAATCACATACCCAAGACGATATACAATCGACACCATGAAATTAAAATCATGCAGATAAATAGCAAAGAAAGCAACGAAATCTTACAAGACTTCAAAAACATAGCGAAGCTACAACAAGAAGACCCTGAATTGAAGAGGCTATTCGACAAGGCTCCAGACATAGTACCAAAATTGGAAGCCAAGATAGGCAAATTTAGGAACATCCTATTTAAATTACATGGTCGCGATGTAAGGAAGTGGAAAATGATGGTACCAAATTCCTTACAGGACAGGGTCATTTTGGCATTCCACCACTCAATGCTTCACTCTGGTACTGAGAGAACAATGCTTGCAATTGAGGAAGTACTGTACATCAAACATCTTGGCAAGAAAGTCAGGAAGTTAATTTCCTCATGCAACCTATGTCAGAAGGCCAAGCCAATTAATGTAAGATACGATGTCGTTCCACAATCCATCGTGAGGAACGAGAAAAATGCATTGGTGTGTATTGACGAGCATGGAGAGCTTACCAAGGGGGAAAGATGGAAACAGATACATCTTTGTCATGTTTGATGTTTTCACAAAATTCACTAAAATATACCCCATTAAGAACATTAAAAGCAGAACTTGCCTAGATAAAATCATCAAGGACTGCATCCCAAAATATGGGAGGATAAAATGTATTCTATCGGACAATGCAACAATGCATAAGAGTAAGTTATTCCAGAACACCTTAAGAACATTAGGAATAAAATTGTACTATTCCTCAGCGTATTATCCCCAAGGAAACCCAACTGAGAGAACCATGAGGGATATAAGCATATATTTCCGCCTACTCTGCCACAGAGACCACACTTCCTGGACGGAAAAATGCGGGTACATAGAGGAGGTGATTAACCATTCGGTGAACCCCACGACCAAGTTCGCCCCAATCGAATTGATGACCAACACGAAACCCAAGAGATTGACAATTGACATTGACACTACGATGGCTGCTCAAAGGGAATTGTGAGAGAAGGAAAAATGTCAATTGGCATTCAGAAGATTACAGCAAAAGGCTGAAAAAGGGAGAAACAAGGTAAAAAGATTCGTCAGAAAATGGTCCCCACAAAATGGAGAAAAGGTGCTCTTAAAAAGCCACAAAGCATCCAAGGCATCTGAGAAAAGGTCTGGAAAGATGGAGCTATAGTACACTGGACCACTGGTCATAACAAAACAGCTGGGTGACCACACGTATGAGCTACAGAATACAAATGGCAAGTTGGTAGGAAGATACCATAAAAATAAATTAAAGCCATACAAAGAAAGGACCAAATAGTCTTTGCCAACAAATGTGTAAGGCAGGAATAGTAGAGATGATGGAAAATAACAATTTTTAATGGGTTACTTATAGAAAATTATGTTCAGATTAGAAAATACGACAAAAAAGAAAATCAACATAGTCATTGGCTATATTGACCACAAAGAGCATTGTCAACAAAGACAGATGAGGACACTAATTGTCATTAAAGAAATGAATTATAGCGACGGAAGATAATATGTTTTTGACATAAGGATGTCAGGGACAAAAATAAAAAGGAATCAATTATGATGACAAAGATATAATATTTCGACACAAAGATGTCGAGGGTGAATTGAGAAGAAAAATAATACAATTGCAGAATAATTATAAGTATAGAAGTTTTCTCTTATAGAAATAAGAGACAAAAGTGACAATTAGTGAAGTAAGGAAAACCATAATCAGAAAAGCAATGCCCATGAATTAAGATGGATATAGCCAATGCTAAGCTCGAAGAAATGTTGAACCAAACAACAATGAATAATAACCCAATTAAGAAAAATGGTACCATTAGTAACATCAGAGTTTAAGAACCGACTCAATGACCTGCCTATACATAATAAGCTTACAAGGCAAAGAAGGCAAAGAAATGAATAAAATATTGCCATAAACATGATCATAATCATTAGCTCAAAATTTGTATCCTGTTTTTCTCTCCTCATAACAAAGAATACAAGTCAAAAACCACATAATAAACCATGATACACTTAAATTATATTTGTGTCAATGTCAAATGTACAATAACTGAATATGTATTGTATAACAGAACATATGTGGTATGATAACTGGATATATTGTACAATAACTGAATATGTATTGTATAATAACTGGATATGTTGTGTAATAACTAAATGTGTTGTACAATAACTGAATATGTATTGCATAATAACTGAATATGTATTGTATAACAGAACATATGTGGTATGATAACTGGATATATTGTACAATAACTGAATATGTATTGTATAATAACTGGATATGTTGTGTAATAACTGAATGTGTTGTACAATAACTGAATATGTATTTTATAATAACTGAATATGTGATGTATAACAACTGAACATATATTGTGTAGTAATTGAATATGTGAAATTTATAAAGACAATCTGTATCATGCCAAAACAAAAGACAAAGACAAACAGCGAAGAAGACTGTAAAGAAAAGAAAAAAAAAAAGAAAAAAAAAAGAAAAAAGAAAAAAATATTGTACAAAGTGATTGAATCAGAGGAGTAGGGAGAAGTATTGTATTGTGTTTCAAGATTGTAAATATAGGTGACAACTTGAAAAACAAAACAAGGGGCATATGAGACAGAATATTAGACCCCAATAGAAAATCGTTCATATAAATGTTTGTTAAAAGTGTATAAATATTAGAATTGTTTGTGTTCCATAATAAAAACTATTTGCGCGGATGAATACGGCGGATGAAGACAAAATGGCGGAGTGTCGTGTAAAAGCGACGCCAAGAAACGATTCAGTAGCGTCTGTATGTTCAAGGTGATAAGACGTGTTTTAGTAGCATGTGAGCATAGAACTTTCACCAAACTTTTATCCAGCGTAAATTTTACCAAATTAAAAAAATAAAGTGTAAAGGTTTTTAAGTATTTAATATGGTGCTGAGAGTGTAAAATATCGAAGTGTTAATAAATAAATACATTGTGATGAAGAAACATTGATATATGCATTCCATCTGTTACCACGACCCTGTAGATAGAAAACGAGTCTCATAACACAGCCAATTCCCATAATAATCATTTAAAAACTGCACCAATATCATATGATACAGTACCGATGTCCAGGTGAAGAATAGCCAAAAGTGCTTCATCATTGACTGTAAAATTCATAACTGTTAGCTGCTGGGGGTTCGATTCTCATCTCTTGCATGTTTATTTTCTCAAATACAAAATTAACAAACGTGTTTAATTCTCTATGGCTTTTTATCAGGAGTTGAGAATCGAATGAAGGCACACTGCTAGAAATTGAGTTAATGTGGACATGGCAACATTGTGTCGTGCTTCGAAATGAACGGTATGGCAACCTTGCTGGGTGCAAAGGATGCTTCACCCTCAAGTAATCTACAACTGCATTTTGTTTTGTCTACTGTATCATGAATTACATTATTCACTAGCATCCAAATCTTGTAATTTACGCTATTATATTTTACACTATTACACACTTGTATATTTTAATCTGGTAATAGTCCATGAAATTTATAAAGATGCTTTTGAATATGAATATTTAAAGCAAAATATTAACTTCGGGAGGAATGATTGACAATCGAGGTAGGCATGTTGCCTGCTTTATTTTCAGCAATTGCAATTAATATCTTATGAAGCATTCAGTTGTAAAATTGCAATCGTACTGCAGCATTCGTAAGATGGCAGCAAAAGTTACGACATGCAGAATAAAAATACCCAAAGGAGGAGCTTTGTCAAAAATAGATTCCATTAGTTTGTATAATTTTATATTTCGCATGCATTATATAAATAATGATGTTCCCATTAAGAAAGAAAACAGAAAATGGGAAATAAAAAAAGAGAATGTTAAATGGGATTTGAACCAATGTCAGCCCACACTATTGATTTAAATGAACACGCCTTAGCCAGCTCCGCTATAGCGCGCACACTACCTTTGTTTTGCTGATTAAGCTTATGCCTGTAATCCTAGCTGCCAACACTGTAATCATTTTAGTTCTAGTCCACAACTTAATAGAAACACCATAAGAACATGTTTTCTGCTAGTGCACTGAAGTTGAATCTGCAATGTTTGCCCATTAATGTAGAAGGATTGCTGAAATATTGCTTTTGAAAACTGCAAGGTGAGTTGCGAGGTGACATGGCTGCTATGTCCTCCGAACCGCAAGGGAAACATATGACTAATTTAATTCTCATACCATCTATGGAAACACGCCTGAGAATTAGGTGACCCTTCACGCAGGTTTCACTGAAGTTGCGTATTTACTTTTGTGAAAGATAGTACATCACTACAAATTGCCAAGTTCTTTTCACTTTCAAAAAGTAGAAAGAATGGCATATGGCAGTTACAGAACCCAGTCACATTTACTATCTTATCAAGACAATTCCATTGCTGTAGTCTTGATGCCAACAGTTCAGATTTATCTTTCGCCAATTCCAGATCTCTCACCAAGTCATTAAGTTTACATTGTGTTATTTTGTGAATCTCTGGACACTCATTGTTACACATAAAATACATATCTGTCGAAGATCTGGGTTTTGAAGATAATGGTACAGCACTAGTTTCACTGTCACCCTCATTACTATCACAATCACGTGGGACAGTAAGAGATAGTCCACCTCCATTAGCCATTGGTTGCATGGCCAAAGGTATGTTAGGATATGTAAAGGAAGACTTTTTCTTCTTCTTTGAAATATCATGTGTAAATGAAGTTGTCATACAAAAGTAATAATCATTCATATGGTTTGATGGTTCTTGCCAAATCATAGGTATAGCAAAGCCCATGGAAGATCCTTTACGGTTCAACCACAAATGAAGACTCACAACACAAGTTATGCAACATACATGTGGAGACCAGGGCTTGTCCTGGTCCCTGACTTCACAACAAAAGTACAGTTTGTATGCCTTGCCAATATATGACATTATTGGCCTCCTTTACAATTTTAATATAATCTCTCTGCAAATGTAGCAAAAATTGTCAGCATTATTTATGCATTTACAAGGCATATTGAATCACAGGAATTACAATCACTACATGCACTAACTATACATCAGTAACACGTGCTTCCAGCACACGACCAGAACACAGCTGTTTTTTCTAACAGACAGAAACTATGAGAGGTAGAATTGGAGCTGAAATATTCAATGCCACAGCTGGGATTTGAACCACAGAACCTCCACTTACCAGGTGGGTGTTCTAACCATTAAGCTACTGTGACAAACTGCCAGAATGACATTGAATCCTCCAACCAATTTGTATTTCTCCCAGTAAACCACAAACGCAGTCTCACATCAGAGACAATTACCCCAATGGTGACTTACTATCGTAAGTACTCAATGTCCTGGGATTAAATAACCTCTCAAACATTGCCCACACATGGCTTGTGTGTTTGAAAACATCAACAGTGTTTGTTGGCATAAATAAATAATAGTTACCATCTGGGGACATAAAGTACTTACAATAGTAAGTCACCATTGGAGTAATTGTCTCTGATGTGAGACTGCCTTTGTGGTTTACTGGGAGAGATACGAATTGGTTGGAGAAATCAATGTCATTCTGGAAGGCTGTCACAGTAGCTTAATGGTTAGAGCACCTGCCTCATAAGTGGAGGGTCTGTGGTTCAAATCCCAGCTAAGGCACTGAATTTTTCAGTTCCAATTCTATGTCTCAAACATTACCCACACACGGCTTGTGTGTTTAAAAACACCAACATAAATAAATGATAAGACAGAAACTATGTTTAAATAAAACATGTTCTGCCCCTCCTTTCCTCTTCCATTTCCCCTTTCCCTTACTACAATGATCCAATGCTAAAAATAGTGACAAAATACACACACCTCTTGTTGCCTGAAACTTCATCACTGTCTACCATCAGCAGGGCTTTGAAGCCTATATAGGAAGGGATTGACAATGAATGCAAATAAAATATTGTCTTTTCATTATCAGTGTGGTTGGTATAATAAACAAACATTTATTTCCTCTCAGTTACATTTTCACTGTTGGCTAGTGTAACTGATTTAAGCATACAAGCCATGTGTGGGAAATGTTTGAGAGATAGAATTGGGACTGAGAAATTCAATGCCATACTCTCTACATATTTATTATATTTGTTGATTGTCCTGTGAAGTCTTTTTGCTGTCGTTAATAACTTGTCTAGACTTAGTACACATTCTTGCTTTGCATCAGGTCATCAAGAGTAGTGTGATCCTAGAAAACCCTACAACCCCAAGAGCATGCCTCGAGTACAAATGGTATACTGGCATTCATTCATACACCAAGGAAGCAAAGATCAATGAGGGTGGGCAGTTAACCTCGGAATAGATTGCTTAGCAGCAGAAAGAATCATCTCTGTGAGATGTTGGGCTAAAACATTCACAGAATCACGCACATTGCAATTAAACACAATCAACTGGGTGTAGAGGTTCTGGATGGCATGATCCTAATGCCATCTAGGCAAGTATGTGGAACATTATATATTGTGTTAAGAGATTAATAAGACAAGGAAAGTGGTCACTAGAGTATAAACTAGAGATGACATTCCACTATAATGAAACTGCTAACTGGTGAACCAACTGCTATATCAAGGTGTGACTGGAGTCAGAAAGAAATGTAGGCCATCTGGGTTAAAATTGTCTATGAAATAGGTGATTAGTTGCCTCTCATGTAAGTCCGAGTTGAGTCCCTAAGTGTGTGATGGGCACTGATATCTCCTATCAACAGAAATGATGTTGGTCACTGAGAAACTAGATCTACATCAGTGAGTGAGAGGTCCTTGAACAGAGGCACATAAATGTTACAAAAGGTGAATCATATGAATGGTAGTTAAATCCTTTACAGTGAAAGACTGGATCTCAGACTGTAAGGATACAGATTCCACAAATATATCATGTGTGATATAGCATCATAGTGCCCCCATGAGCAGGAATATCTTCTTCCAGTGTGAGATCACATCATACTAGGGTGTACTACCTGATTTGAAAATTGTCTTGCAGGCGGAGCTTAGTCTCTTACAAACATGCAACGAAAGGTTAATTCTTATTAAGCAAAAGTTTAAGCTCTCAAATTAATTCTCTGTAACACGTTAAAATTACAGTGTTCTAATTCCACATATATTCCTTTGTAGGATAGCTATGGTAACTATTATGGGATAAACTCTCAATAATGAATCTTCATTACATTTGAGACAGAATATTAGAAGACCCCAAAAGAAAATCGTTTATGTGAATATTTGTTAAAAGTGTAATTTGTTTTTTGATGTTGGTATGATTTGGTTAAATGACGAAAACGTGTTGCAAATGCTCATTGTTACGAACAACTAAGTTAGTTTAAAGATGTAATAAATATTTCCATATTTGATTTTAATATATATGTACAAATATTAGAATTATATGTGTTCCATAATAAAAGTAACGGAGGATGGTTAGGGATCGCTTCCCTAACAAGAAAGAACTAATTGATGGACGCATATGCGGATGTATACGAAAAAGGCGGTGTCACGTGAGGACGCCATAATCTCCCCACTAGTGTGTGTGTATTAAAGGTGTGAAGACGCGTTGAGGTAACGTGTGAGCATTGTAAAACGTTTATCAGACTTTCATCAAGCATTAGTTCCACTAAATAAAAAAGTGGAAAGGTTTTAAGTCATTTAGAATGGTGCTAAGAGGAACTACTTAATGTAAAATATCGAAAAAGTGTTAATAAAATAATACATTGTGGTGAAGAAACATCGTGTGACTTTTCATTCCATCCGTTACCATGCCCTGAGATCACAAAGATCTCAATAGCTCAAAGACACAACGTTTTAAATAATAATTATAAAAAACTGCACCAAATGGCTTGCCCAACGTGGAGCACGAATTTTGGATGGAATGGAAATTACGGGAAATGAACTTACGCGAAATACCAAGTGACGCCATATCTTCGCGACAAAAAGAAAGAAGACGCCATTAGACCATCGTTTGAAATCCAATACATCAGAACATCGATGAACGGATAATCAACGCGGGAAAACACCAGAGATCGTCTAGCGAAGCCAACTGCCCAGGAGACGCACGTAACTGCACAAATCAACAAAAAAAAAAAGTAGGACCAAAAATTTTTATTTTTACATCCAGTTTACTTTTATGTTACTGTGAAGCGGCAAAATAGTGGGACTTTTAAGCCAAAGTGAACTGAATAAAGAAACTAAAATGTCGCAAAAAGAGCTAGTAACAGGAGTAGGGGAAGGGGCAGATAGGCCTAGTTATCAAACAGAACCAGAAAGCAAGGAACAGGTAGCAATAGAAAAAGACCAAAGGTTATTAATGATCACGTTTGAAAGACTAGAACAGAATATGAACGAATTAGGTCAGAAAATAGAACAAAATAACGTAGAATTAAAGCAGGACATAGAACAAAGTTTAGGTCAGAGTATAGAACAAAAACTAGAACAAAATAAAAAAGAGATAAGACAGGATTTAGAACAAAATAAAAAAGATATAGGTCAGAAAGCGGAGGAAGTGAGAAAGGACTTAGAACAGAAAATAGAATTAGGAAGACAGAACTTAGAACAGAAAATAGAATTAGGAAGACAGGAGTGTAAAGAAAATATGAAAGTAATGGAAACTAATTTAAAATTAGTACATAAAAACTTAAATGAGACAAAGGAAGCCTTAGAAGCTAGGATAGAAATCATAGGAGATAGGATGGGAAAAATTGAATCGGAAATGAGAGAAAATAAGATTGTATTAGAAGGAGAAATTGCTAGATGTAGAGATGAAATAACAGAATGTAATACATGTGTAGACTGTAAGATTACAAATGTAAAAGCATAAATAACCGAGGAATTAAGGAAAGAGATTGAGGTAGTAAAGAAAGACATTAATGAAACTGTAGAACAAATTGTAATTCCTAAAATTAAGACTATGGCTGATGCAGTACATTCGCAACAGGCTGCTATAAATGATATGAAACAAAGTCACTTAGAATTAAAGAATGATTTAAAATCAATTTGTGAAGAAATGAAAAAAGGAAAAGAAAGTTTGGCTAATGTAAATGATGTTGTGAATGCACTACAAAGGCAAGATGATTTAGATGTAAGTAATGCACAAGATGAGAGTTATTTGAATAATGTACAAAATGTTGACTCACCATACAGAGAAAGAGGTTCACAATCAAACAATGACACAACACACAACACATGCTACACCAACAGCATATTACATGAAATCACACCACCTACATTTGACGAGGAGAAGGGAGACGATCCAAAACTCTTTGTTAAAGAGATGCAAGAGTATTTTAAAGTGAAAAGGATACCAAATGAGCTTAGGATGATGATAGTTAAGAAAAGCTTAAAAAACAAGGCATTGGAATGGCTTAGGCTAACACTAGCTGGTCATGAATCGTATAGCTCATTCAGAAATCTATTCCTATCAAGGTATTGGGGCCCAGCTAAGCAAAACCAAACTAGGGTAGAGCTAGCGACAGGTAGATATGATCCAACCAAAGGGTTATCGCTAGTCGATTATTTTATGAAAGTAGCCAACAAAGGAAAGCTATTAGACCCTAACCTGTCGGAAGCAGAGTTAATTACCAGCATAACAAGACATTTCCCAGACACAGTGAGAACAGGGTTAATTGTTGCGAGGCCAGTAGATTTTGCAGACATGATAGAATTACTGACAGCCTTCGAAACACAAAATGGTCAGCCTAATGAGCAAAGACATAGGAACGGTCACCCAAACTCACTCATCTTAAACTGGAGCATGGCTACAAACAACCAGAATGAGGGAGAAGATAGAAATACTAGGAGCACCCATGACAGGGGGAGAGGGGCACACCATTTCCCACAACCACATTATCATGGCAAAAGAATGGAGAACACAAGACAGCGGTACCACGACACAATACCAACGGGTGAGTCGAGATACAGAACGCATAGATATGATCAGCGGAGACCAGGAGACCGTACCCATCAAGTGAATCACATACAATTCTGTAGGGAATACTTAAACAGCCAAAGGTCGTCATACAATAGGGGTTCACGCCAAAGGGGCAGAAACCAATGGAACACCGACAACGTAAGACAACAGGAACAGAATGAAAATGTGCCGAATAGGACTGATGCTGCACAGAATACAGAAACAACAATCACCTCTAATGCCCAGGAAAACTAAGTACAAGTCAACTTTGTGTCCCGGAAGTTGACCTGTTTGGCAGTAGGGGCAATATTGTCCAACATAATATAGGTACCTTGAGGAGACAGGCAAGTGAAAGGAAGGAAATAACCAATCCACCAATGATTAGGCTGAAGGTATGGGGTATCGAATTGCCAGCAATGATTGATACAGGAGCCAGCACATCAGTATGTGACGAACAGCTATTCCAGGAATTAATAACGAAGAGAAATGCTGAATTCTTGCCTGTGTGTGGAGTGTATTGCAGCACAGCAATTGGCAAGAAAAAGGAACATGTTAAATACCAGGTAAGGCTGGTAATAGAAATCGGAAGCTGGAAGTTCGATTTTATTGCGCTGGTAATACCTAGACTAACAGCTACCCTAATCATTGGCAGTGATTTGCTTAATCTTTGGAGGTCGGTGATCGATTATGACCTACATGAATTTATTATCAAGGAAGGAACCTCAGAATGCACCGCGAAGTTCCTAGAGGAAGAAACATGCCAGGAGGAACCAGACCAGACAGGGATCCATCCGGATGAGCAGTTCTTTGTGGAGAACATCAATGTCCACAAGAATAGGTTGGTAGACCTAAGGGTAAGTAAGGAGAAAACAGGTTGGACGAGCGAGGAGGAAACTAATGTTTGCAGCCATTGGATCTGCACAGAAGACGAGTATGTTACCTCTAACAACTACCAACCTGAACCACTACCAATAGATGAAGAAGAACCGACATCACAGCTAATCGACGAGAAGGTCTGGGGAGCACATGGCATCTCTGAAGAGGAAAGGAACCAACTTAGAAAAATATTAATTAAAAACAGGAGAGTTTTTAATAAAAAGTCAGGTACATGTAATAAGTATGTACATACTTTTAAAGTCAAAGATATCACCCCCTATTCACATAAATCCAGGCCCATCCCCAACTCCATCAGGGAGGAAGCTCACAGAGTGATCCAGAAAATGTTGGCAGACGGAATAATAGAACCGTCGGACTCATGTTATGTGAATCCAGTGGTATGGGTTCATAAGAAAGAGGGAAAACTGAGGATGACCATCGACGCAAGGAAAATAAATGCGCATACCTTGCCAGATCATTACAGGCCTGAGGGGGTAGACCAACTGATATCAAAATTGAAGGGAGGTCAACATTTTACTAGTCTTGACCTGACAGCATCATTCTGGCAAATTCCTCTTCATCCAGACGTCAGGAAATATACCTGCTTCTTGCACAAAGGAAAGGTGTACCATTTTTTAAAATGTGCCTTTGGATTATCGACCAGTAGCAGTGCACTACTGAGGGCTCTAGACAAAGTTTTCGGGGATACTATCGAGGCTTTTGTAACGCAATATCTTGATGATTTTTTAATATACAGCAAGGATCCCGAGTCATACTTACATCACTTAGATTATGTATTGTCCAAGTTTGAAGAAAGCAACATGACCCTGAACTTGGAAAAGTGTGAATTTTTTGTCAAAGAGGCAGAATTTCTAGGCCACATCATTACGCCTGATAGTATACAACCTAATCCGGAGAGAGTCAAGGCCATAGAGTGTATACCACCCCCACGTAACTTGAAACAGTTGAGAAGGTTTCTGGGCATTTTACAGTACCAGTCAAAATTTGTGATCAACTACGCTAAGGAATTAGTGCCCCTTAGAGAACTGTTGAGAAAGGATACTAAGTGGGAATGGAATGCTGAACACCAGGTAGCCTTTGAGAAAATCAAAGAACTTTTTAAGCACAGTATTCTCCTGGAACGACCGGATCCAAATTCACCTTTTCTAATATACACTGATGCTAGTGCGCACTCATATGGAGCAATATTGGCACAAGAAGATGCAGATGGCAACAAACATGTGATTGCAACAGCTTCTAGATTTCTAAACAAGATAGAAGCCAATGCCTGCATAACGGAATTAGAAATAGGTGCAATCCATTTTGCGTTACAAAAATTCAGGCAATATATCTACCATTATAAAATAATTATATATACTGATCACGTAAGCCTGTCCTTCATCCAAAAATGCAAGCTAACCAACTCCAAAATCTCGAGGTACATACACGAAATAACATCTCATGACATAGAGGTCAGACATATCCCGGGCAGGGAGAACATCTTTAGTGACTTATTGTCAAGATTAAGATCAGAGAGTCACATACCCAAGACGATATACAATCCACACCATGAAATTAAAATCATGCAGATAAATAGTAAGGAAAGCAACGAAATCTTACAAGACTTCAAAAACATGGCGAAGCTACAGCAAGAAGGCTATTCGGCAAGGCTCCAGACATAGTAACAAAATTGGAAGCCAAGATAGGGAAATTTAGGAACATCCTGTTTAAATTACATGGTCGCGACGTAAGGAAGTGGAAAATGATGGTACCAAATTCCTTACAGGACAGGGTTATTTTGGCATTCCATCACTCAATGCTTCACTCTGGTACTGAGCGAACAATACTTGCAATTGAGGAAGTACTGTACATCAAACATCTTGGCAAGAAAGTCAGGAAGTTAATTTCCTCATGCGACCTATGTCAGAAGGCCAAGCCAATCAATGTAAGATATGATGTCGTTCCACAATCTATCGTGAGAAACGAGAAAAATGCATTGGTGTGCATCGAAGAACATGGCGAGCTACCAAGGGGGAAAGATGGAAACAGATACATCTTTGTTATGTTCGATGTTTTCACAAAACTCACTAAGATATACCCCATTAGGAACATTAAAAGTAGAACTTGCCTAAATAAAATCATCAAGGACTATATCCCAAAATATGGGAATATAAAATCTATACTATCAGATAATGCAACAATGCATAAAAGTAAATTATTCCAGGACACCTTAAGAACATTGGGAATAAAATTATACTATTCCTCAACTTATTATCCCCAAGGAAATCCGACAGAAAGAGTAATGAGGGATATAAGTATATATT
The DNA here is from genome assembly GCA_030765045.1 of Tenodera sinensis. Taxonomy (NCBI): domain Eukaryota; kingdom Metazoa; phylum Arthropoda; class Insecta; order Mantodea; family Mantidae; genus Tenodera; species Tenodera sinensis. The sequence continues at coordinate 152,762,290 of CM060962.1, forward strand.
TCCGCCTACTGTGCCACAAAGACCACACTTCCTGGACGGAAAAATGCGGGTACATAGAGGAGGTGATTAACCATTCGGTGAACCCCACGACCAAGTTCGCCCCAATCGAATTGATGACCAACACGAAACCCAAGAGATTGACAATTGACATTGACACTACGATGGCTACTCAAAGGGAATTGACAGAGAAGGAAAAATGTCAATTGGCATTCAGAAGGTTACAGCAAAAGGCCGAAAAAGGGAGAAACAAGGTAAAAAGATTTATCAGGAAATGGTCCCCACAAATTGGAGAAAAGGTGCTCTTAAGAAGCCACAAAGCATCCAAGGCATCTGAAAAAAGATCTGGAAAGATGGAACTACTGTACACTGGACCACTGGTCATAACAAAACAGCTGGGTGACCATACGTATGAGCTACAGAATACAAATGGCAAGTTGGTAGGAAGATACCATAAAAATAAATTAAAACCATACAAAGAAAGGACCAAATAGTCTTTACCAACAAACATGTAAAGCAGGAATAGTAGAGATGATGGAAAATAATAATTTTTAATGGGTTACTTATAGAAGATTATGTTCAGATTGGAAAATACAATAAGAAAGAAAATCAACATAGTCATTGGCTATATTGACCACTAAGAGCATTGTCAACAAAGACAGATGAGGACACTGATTGTCATTAAAGAAGTGAATAGCGACAGAAAATAATGTGTTTTTGACATAAGGATGTCAGGGACAAAAATAAAAAGGAATCCATAGTGATGACAAAGATAAAATATTTTTGACACAAAGGTGTCAAGGGTGAATTGAGAAGAAAAATAATACACTTGCAGAATAATTATAAGTATAGAAGTTTTCTCTTATAGAGATAAGAGATAAAGAGGTGACAATTAGTGAAATAAGAAAAACCATAGTCAGAAAAGCAATGCCCATGAATTAAGATGGATATAGCCAATGCTAAGCTTGAAGAAATGTTAAACTAAACAATAATGAATAAGAACCCAATTAAAAAAAATGATACCATTAGTAACATCAGAGTTTAAGAACCGACTCAACGACCTGCCTATACATAATAAGCTTACAAGACAAAGAAGGCAAAGAACTGAGTAAAATATTGCCATAAATATGATCATAATCATTAGCTCAAGATTTGTATCCTGTTTTTCTCTCCTCATAACAAGGAACATAAGTCAAAAGCCACACAATAAACCATGATACACTTAAATTATATTTGTGTCAATGTCAAATGTAAAATCTTAGGAATATGTGTTGTATAATAACTGAACATATGTTGTATAATAACTGGATATGTTGTATAATAACTTAATGTGTTGTACAATAACTGAATGTGTATTGTATAATGACTGAATATGTGATCTGAATATGTGAAATTTATAAAGACATGCTGTGTCATGCCAAAACAAAAGACAAAAACAAACAGCGAAGAAGACTGTAAAGAAAAAAAAGTATTGTACAAAGTGATTGTATCAGAGGAATAGGGAGAAGTATTGTATTGTGTTTCAAGATTGTAAATATAGGTGACAACTTGAAAAACAAAACAAGGGGCATGTGAGACAGAATATTAGAAGACCCCAAAAGAAACTCGTTTATGTGAATATTTGTTAAAAGTGTAATTTGTTTTTTGATGTTGGTATGATTTGGTTAAATGACGAAAACGTGTTGCAAATGCTCATTGTTACGAACAACTAAGTTAGTTTAAAGAAGTCATAAATATTTCCATATTTGATTTTAATATATATGTATAAATATTAGAATTATATGTGTTCCATAATAAAAGTAATGGAGGATGGTTAGGGATCGCTTCCCTAACAAGAAAGAACTATTTGATGGACGCATATGCGGATGTATACGAAAAAGGCGGTGTCACGTGAGGACGCCATAATCTGCCCACTAGTGTGTGTGTATTCAAGGTGTGAAGACGCGTTGAGGTAACGTGTGAGCATTGTAAAACGTTTATCAGACTTTCATCAAGCATTAGTTCCACTAAATGAAAAAGTGGAAAGGTTTTAAATCATTTAGAACGGTGCTAAGAGGAACTATTTAATGTAAAATATCGAAAAAGTGTTAATAAAATAATACATTGTGGTGAAGAAACATTGTGTGATTTTTCATTCCATCCGTTACCACGCCCTGAGATCACAAAGATCTCAATAGCTCAAAGACACAACGTTTTAAATAATAATTATAAAAAACTGCACCACATTGAAGACAGAGTTGGTTGATTCAATTTACCCCCCCCCCCTTTTTTTTTTGGTGTTGGGCTAATGCCCTTTACTGCACGTTTATCCTGCCTCTTTTTCACTGTTGTTCTGGTAGTGTGGCCAGAATCCTCCTGCAGCATCTCCTCCACAGGGGAAGAACCTTTTCCAATTTGAAATAGAGATCAGTGAAGATGAACATCACCAATGTGTGTCCTTCCCAGAAGATTCTTCAGAGGAGGATTTCTTAGGAGATTCTTGTGGACTTTGTTTTCCTTTTGATGCAATCTTTTGATGCAGACCTTTTGATGCAGACTTAGTACTTACTTTCAAGATGTCAGTTCCATCATAACTAGTCCTAAACTTAATCAGTGATGCAATATGTTACAGGCTTGCCAGTCTTATTAGTTGAGGTTGACGGTTTTGTAGTGAACTTACTCAAATGTTAATTATTATTTATTTATGCCAACAAACTTACTGTTGGTGGTTTGCCAGGAGAAATACGAACTGGTTTGATAATTTAATGCCATTCTGGCAGTTTGTCACAATAGCTCAATGGTTAGAGCAGCCGCCTGGTAAATGGAAGGTCTGTGGTTCAAATCCCAGTTGTGGCATTGAATTTTTGAGTTCCAGTTCTACCTCTCTTACTCAAATGTATTTTTCAGCACTCAACTTGGCAGATGTTGATGCATGCACACACATGTATTCATATTGAAGGCTTTGGAAATGATACAGCCACAAGAATCTTTTCTGCAATTGTGGTCCCATTTATATCACTGGTCTGAGTTGTGATTTCCCAACTTGGTACCAGCTTAGCTGCAACTGAAATATAGGTACCATATTTCAGGACAGAGGATTGTCGGCTACCAGCAGTTTCTGGGCTTCCAAGGACACCTTCTCTCTAACACAACTCTCTGGGTTCACTCTTTCCTCGTCAGTCTGAGTAGCTCAGTTGGTTAGACGCTGGCCTACTGATCCCAAGGCCACTGGCCCAGACCGATGGTTTTTTAAGTGTGCTTAAAAACGACAGCTCCACGTCAGTAGATTTACTGGCATGTAAAAGAATTCCTGCGGGATAAAATTCCGGCACACCAGCGACACTGATGTGATCCTGGCAATGGACAGCGTCATTAAAAACGACAAAATAACACTCTATTCACTGCAAAACAAGGACATTTTCAGGAACTTAATGGATGTTCACTGCTGCAATTAACACAACTTGGAGCTGATGTATAGGCACTGTTGTGCAAGAGATCTCCAAAGTTAACACAGGTAGATTCAAGTATTGGAAAGCACGAATGCTAATGGCTTCATTGCCAGATGCAAGGCACTAGAAAACGAAAACAACAACAACAACAACACGGGTAGATTCACTGTTACAAGTCATTAGTGTACCCAAAGCGCTGACTCTTATAACATCTGAGCAGGTTTGGAATGAATGGCCTAATTCCAATGGCTTCATGCCCTGATTTAATCCTTTGAGGGAGATCTACCCAAAGATAAAGAACAGAGTACGCGTGTGGGAGAATTAACCTCTTTCTTTCTGCTAAACCCATTATACAGACAAAACACCTTGATCTTAAAGGGGTTTTTTAATCTCCTCAATGGACATATCATTCAATGTATGGGTGTTTACCACACCTTGCGAGGAGTTCAAGGTCCTGTATCTCAACATATCACTGATACTGTGTAACATATTTACTCTCAGTATTCTTGCAGCCTGGGATGCTGGTTATGCTTCAACCAGGAGCATGCCAATGCAAGATCTATTGCATGACTTCACTAGACAAGTTATTTTATCAAGACCCTTCCAGATAATGCATGGATTCATTGATGTAAATTTCCTTCCTTCCTTCCCTCCCTCCCTCCTTCCTTCCTTACTCAGTCTATTGACAACTAACTAGCAAGCACTGTTAAACTTGACTACTTCTCTTATACAGACTTTAGTTTGTCTTGTCTGTTTATATGGTTAGCTTCATAGTGATTATATCTTCCACCACTCCAAATGTGCGTGATGGCATGCTCACATTTTGGGCACCACCCTGGCTTAGGTGAGAGTCCTGGCTTGGACCAAGCTCACCTTAGGGTCTTGTCTCCCAGTATATATACATATTACAGTTTGTTCACCAGCTGAAGGTCCCTGGCAGGAATGCAGCAGCCACTACATCAGTAAACAATTCCCGATAAACAATGATATTGCGAGCAGCAATGCTGCTTCTGATCGCATTTATGATGTTGCCAAACTTGGAATGCATATTCACGCCAGATTAAAGCAAAAAAATCATTCAAAATAGCACAATTTAAATGTCATTTTCAGTTTATGCAGTATATTTAGCTTATAAAGCATAAACAATGTTTTAAACTACTCCGTCTTTTTCCCACCAATCATTTTCTGCCTTTTTTATATTTTTAAAAAACACTGCCAATTTGTTTCGGTCTTATGTGATATATCCTCTAGCGTTATATCCTGCAATTTCTGTCAGAATAAGTCAACTGTTGAATTTCTTTAAGTATTCATTAAATACCTTGGCCCAGACTAGTCCTATGGGCTTGAGGTCACACATGTATGGGGGCAAGTAAACCACAGTGTGGCCCATTAAAACTAAAATAACCAGTAATGTCACAACAATTCAGGAAGAATTCAGTCTAACAACTTGTCATTCCCTCCTGCAGGATCCACATGTCATATGGTATAGAAATATGGGGCAATACTTCAAAATTAAAACAAAATAGAATATTTACTTTACAGAAAAGAGCAATCAGATATATTTCGAACTTAAAAACGCAAGACTCATGTAGAGAAGCTTTCCGTCAGCATAAAATAATGACGCTACCTAGCCTGTATATCTATAAAACTATACTATACATGATAAAATACAAATTTCCGATGCAAACAAATTCAGACATACATGACCACAACACAAGAAATAAGAATGATTTGTCTATTACAATGCACAGACTGAGTCAGTTTGAAAAGCTGCCTAGTTACGCTGGTGCAAAATTCTACAATAGACTGCCAGCAGAAATTAAAAGGTGTGAGAACTACACTAAATTCAAATCTGCTTAACAAACTTATTTAGTTAATAATGTGTTCTATTCATCAGACGAATTTTTAAATAATTTATCATTTTTTGTTTTTCTTCCTTTCAGATTCTTTGTAATCTTCATTTTCCCTAGCCTGTCGCTTATCAGCTTTATTTCTTTCACGTTCCTGGTCGTTATATTCTTTGCCCTCGCGCAATGCTTTCATGCCAGATTTCCTCTTTTTTGTGTGCTGTGAATGGGAGTGATTCAACTTTCTCTTTTTACGCATGTTTTGACCTATTAATTCATCACTTACTGCAACATGGTCTGAACTAACATTTGCTTCAAAACCGTTAAACACAAAAGGAACTAACGTGAATGGGTCATCGGAATCATTAGCTATCGGGAACTTGTTTGCCATTAAATCCAATAACTCCTTTAAATTCTCGAAAGCAAGTGCAACAGCTACCCCTTCTGTATCATACAAGCCCCTTGGATTGTAACTGTGTGGATCAAACAACCAGTACATGCCCTCTTTCTTAATAAGAGCTATAGACTTTAAGTGTGCAGTAAACACACCATACTCATAGCACTGGAAAAACTTTTCTAGCACACTACCTACATCTCTTGATATGACCCCTTGTAATTCGAAATTATTTGTCACTGCACTGCACGTTACATTTATGTCATCAATTATAATATCCTGCAGCCAAACTTCATCAGCACACAAGTAAGGTGGATTTGGCACAATACCATTATAATTTGAAATTGATTTCAAGTGCAAATCATTGCCTAAATGAAGAATTTTATCAACAACATGCGAATTCCAAGCATTAACGCTTATCTCGGTTGATACACATAGTGCCATAACTGAGTTCCTTGTACACTGAGTATTTTTAATGTCACCAAATATAGCATGATTTTGGCTAAGAGAACCAGTAATCACTTTGGCCGCTTTCACTGCAAAGGATTTCTTAAGATTAAAGTTAAAGCTAGTTCGTCTTCTACAAGGCATTATGAAAACTTTTGTAACATAAAACTAAACAAATAGTAGTAACGGCTAAAAGCACTGTTATAACAAATAGTAGCAACAGCTAAAAGCACTATTATAACAAATAGTAAGTAAACATTAAATTTAAAGCTAAACAGTGTTATGTATTATCTGGAATGGTAACCTCTGTTATGAAAAGTGTTGAAACATAAACGTAAACAAATATTACGAACAGCTGAAAACAGTAGATGTTATAACAAATAATAAATACGCATTAAAGTTAAAATGAAACAGTCTTACATATTTGTGGAATGGTAACTCCTCAAAGTTCAATGCGCTAATGCACAGCTCAAAGTTTGTTACATTCGTACCTATGGTAACCAAATCTTTATATCTTGCAAAAATCGCATTGATGTGTAGCGCTTGCCATGGGAAAGAGAAACGGGGGTAAAAAAAGGAATAACGATTCCAGTACGCTTTGAGCGATAGTCAAATCTTTTAAAGCTGTTGGCTATGTGAAGTATAAAGCTCACAAAAATAACAAGGAATATCTCCGAAATGGTTCACTCTACAAAAAAATTCACTTGGACATAAATTGTGTGTTTTAACAAGATCTATATTTTTTGTATAGTAAGATTTGGTCTATCTCTAACGGTTTACCAGTTATTCAAAAGTCATCCAGAGTAAATCGGACTACATGGGCTACAGCCAGAAAATTCAAGATATACATTTCATTTGCCATAAAAATATCTCAAACATAAGACATTTTAATCTAAATTGTTAGTCATTTTCAAGAAAATCAAAATGTTCGAAAAATTTTCCATGTAAAGGGTAGTTTAGGGTGGAGCAATTTTCTTCAAAATCTTTGTGTTCCATCCTTGAAAGATATCAAACTTAAATACCAACTTTGGTTTTTAACCGACTTTTCGTTCTTGAGTTATGCTGTCCACAGACACACAGACACACACACACAAACCTTTTTCTAAAAACACTATTTTTGGATTCAGGGGGCCTCAAAACATATATTTCCGTTATAATCTCGACATCGAAATTTTGGGTAGAATACAATACTTCCTCTACTTTACTATATGTAGTAGAGAAAGTAAAAATCAGTAGAAATTAACTTAATGTGATCTCAAATTGAAGAAAACTGAAAATGCAAAATATTTAGGGATACATTTTGATAAGAAACTAACTTGGAGGAACCATACAGAACATATAATTGATAGTTACTAAACGAGTTAAATTACTGAAAAGACTAGCAGGAACAAAGTGGGGTAGTTCTAGAACAACATTAAACATAACCTATAACACCTATATAAAACTGGTCCTTATATACTGTGGAGAAATTCTAATAACACCGTCAAAATATAACAAAACATGTTTAGAACAAAAACAAAACTAAGCTCTGTGCTTAGTAACTGGAGAAACAAAAACTACACCAACTGAAGCTCTACATATTGTCATTTCTAAGAAACCAGTTATATCAGAACTAGAGCAAGCATTACTTACCTATGAGAAACTCAACAGGCTCACAGATTCAGATAAATGCGCAAAATATCAAATATCTAACCTAACCATGAAAACTCAAGTTGGATTTGTACAAGAAGTAGCAAAATTAATGGAAAAATTACAAATACCAAAACACAAAGAAAACATAATATATCATATCAGCCCAATTGATAGTTTCGGCAATTATTATAATCTAAATTTAAATAATTTCATTAATAAAAGAGAAACTGCTCCAGACATGGCTAAGGCTTTAGCTCTAGAAACTGTACACACAAATTACTCTTCTGTTATTTGGCTATCACGATGCAAGAATATTGTTATTTTGTCAGATTCCAAAGCAGCAATTCAAGCTGTAGCATCAATATCCTATTCAAAGATGGAAAAAATTCTAGAAATACAAAATATAATCCAAACCATTAAAAAACTTGGAAAACATGTAGTTTCACAATGGATTCCAGCCCATTGTGGAATTCACGCGTGTGCACCCGTGCACCCGTGCACACGCGCGCACGCGCAGGCGCACGCCCACCCCCACGCCCACCCCCCCGCACGCACGCACGCACGCACGCACGCACGCACGCACGCACGCACGCACGCACGCACGCACGCACGCACGCACGCACGCACGCACGCACGCACGCACGCACGCACGCACGCACGCACGCACGCACGCACGCACGCACGCACGCACGCACGCACGCACGCACGCACGCACGCACGCACGCACGCACGCACGCACGCACGCACGCACGCACGCACGCACGCACGCACGCACGCACGCACGCACGCACGCACGCACGCACGCACGCACGCACGCACGCACGCACGCACGCACGCACGCACGCACGCACGCACGCACGCACGCACGCACGCACGCACGCACGCACGCACGCACGCACGCACGCACGCACGCACGCACGCACGCACGCACGCACGCACGCACGCACGCACGCACGCACGCACGCACGCACGCACGCACGCACGCACGCACGCACGCACGCACGCACGCACGCACGCACGCACGCACGCACGCACGCACGCACGCACGCACGCACGCACGCACGCACGCACGCACGCACGCACGCACGCACGCACGCACGCACGCACGCACGCACGCACGCACGCACGCACGCACGCACGCACGCACGCACGCACGCACGCACGCACGCACGCACGCACGCACGCACGCACGCACGCACGCACGCACGCACGCACGCACGCACGCACGCACGCACGCACGCACGCACGCACGCACGCACGCACGCACGCACGCACGCACGCACGCACGCACGCACGCACGCACGCACGCACGCACGCACGCACGCACGCACGCACGCACGCACGCACGCACGCACGCACACACACACACACACACACACACACACACACACACACACACACACACACACACACACACACACACACACACACACACACACACACACACACACACACACACACACACACACACACACACACACACACACACACACACACACACACACACACACACACACACACACACACACACACACACACACACACACACACACACACACACACACACACACACACACACACACACACACACACACACACACACACACACACACACACACACACACACACACACACACACACACACACACACACACACACACACACACACACACACACACACACACACACACACACACACACACACACACACACACACACACACACACACACACACACACACACACACACACACACACACACACACACACACACACACACACACACACACACACACACACACACACACACACACACACACACACACACACACACACACACACACACACACACACACACACACACACACACACACACACACACACACACACACACACACACACACACACACACACACACACACACACACACACACACACACACACACACACACACACACACACACACACACACACACACACACACACACACACACACACACACACACACACACACACACACACACACACACACACACACACACACACACACACACACACACACACACACACACACACACACACACACACACACACACACACACACACACACACACACACACACACACACACACACACACACACACACACACACACACACACACACACACACACACACACACACTCTGTACCAAAATTTAGCATTGGTTGTTGAAACTGGGCCTTATTTTTGTACATCCATTATGATTAGCTAAATGAAAATTTATTGATAACAGATGCTAATTTCCTTTTCTTCCATTCAGTTCTGTGGTCGAAACGAAGTTGTAAACGACATCTTTTGCTGCTTATGTAATAATTACATTAACGTTTGTGAATGTTAAGAAGATCACTTTTTGCATTCTTTAGTCATATTTAATCCTAGAAGATTAACCTCTTGAGCGCTGGCCATTTAAAGCCTCCGCGGGCCGGGAACTGCTAACCAATATCCAACACCGGGCATTTAAATTGTTAAATGTGCTAAAAGTGCTTCGTAAATACAGAGCTGTATTTTGCGTAAATATTAAGTTAGTTTAATGAAACAAAAACTGGTACAAAACTCGTTATATACAGTATACATGTACATCATCAGCAAAGTAGAGCTACTTTAACAAATCGTTGAAATGGCACTATTTTGTTTCACTGTGGTGAAAAGTTAACTTTCCTCTGTCGAACGCATCTAATATAAGTTCTCTGAAAGAAACAGTAGTCAACCCATTGTATGTGTGGCTTGTGCATCAGCAAAACAAACCATAATGTGAAATAAAGCACTAGTGTATGCGTGGTCTATGAGTCATCAGAATAGAGTATGTTTGCAACTTTTGCTTACGCGTGTTTTGTAACTTGGATAGCAGGCTCTGTTTGTTTCTTTCTTGAAATGCATACATATACTTTCCTGCTTGTAGCTGAAGTGAGAAGTGGTATAAAAAGGTATTTCTGCACCAACTGGATATAACCATATACAATTGTTTGGTAATTTGGAGAGCTCTAAACCTACACAAGACAATGACCTACCTGGACTTCCGACTGTCAATAGCTCGCAGCCTAATTGAACAATACCACATTGGGGGTAGTAAATCCAGAACCCCTGCACCCCTCAGACTTCAAGGAAAACATTATCCTAAAAGAATACTGCCAAAAGCAAAGAAGTCCCGCCCATCTTGAAAGTGTTTCGTGTGCCTCAAGAAGGGAATTCGCAAATGTGGAGATGTGCCCTTGTGTGTTTATCCCTGTTTTGTGGCATACCACTGCAGAACGAACATATTAAGGTAAGCCAGTAAAGTATATAGGCTTTACTTAAATGTTTCATAAAGGGAAAATTAAAATAAGTTGAGTTAGATAAGGGATAAATAAGAGTTAAATGCACAAACGCACAGGACGTGTATACACGCCCATAATGCTCATCCATCATTTTAAATGGACATGATTTCACGTCCATAGCGCTCAAGAGGTTAAAATAACTGGTTCCCCATGGCACATTTGTATGTTGATTTAGTTTCACTTTCAAATGTAAATATAAATACTGAGAAAGAAGAAACCTAATTTCAGAATGTTTCTCTTACAGCAAATTGTGGATTATCTGGAGAATAGCCCTTGTATGTTCTTCTGTGCTGAACTCCCAAGCATTTCAGCAGTTCCTTTTCATCATGGCATTCAGTCTAGATGATGCAGTCAATGAATATGGATTGTGAAGGTCATCATTTACTTTATCTTCTATGCTTATGAAAAATGAGACTACGGCATAAACTGTGAGAGCACACAGTAATGGCACAGAGAAGCATTGCCACTCTCTTTCATGGCTAGAAGAAATATGACACCACTTTTGTGTGTATTCAAATTTGAGTGTCAGTAGCATTCTGTATTATTTTCATCTAATTTATGCAACAGTGCCTATTCTGGATTCATAACGCCTGCTAATGGTAATTTTAAATCAAAAGCAACAGAAAATAAAATAAATAAATTGTTACATACAATCCAAATAGAATTTTAGAAACAAATGATGATGGTAAGAGTCAACCTACTGCTATGATCATGTACATGAAAGCTAATAACCTGTTACAAATGGCTGCATCATCATAAGGTCCTCTGATGTAAAACCATTTCTTAGAAAGAGAACCAGATTATTGTGACATGCCACTGCCCTACAATTTTTGCAATTATGGATACCTTTTCCTCTGAGTAGAAGCCTGAGACAATCCAGTCTGTCATTTGCTGCTGCCTCATGTATGGGTGTCCACCCTCTATTGTCAGCCAAGTCCACCCGATGATTCTTAGCAAGCAGTTTAGCTACTGACTTACTGTCTCCGATATGAGCTGCCACTCCCAGACGCGACACATCTAATGGATTTGGTTCATTGAACTGCATAACGAGAATAATCTGAAACATTAATAAATGTAACTAATACATTGGCAAAAAAATTAGTATCCTGTGACCCATTGCTACTTTATAAATGCAGAGTAACAGGGAAAAAGAAATGTTGGATGCTCAAAAGTGTGGAACAATAAGTATGAATATATAAACAGTAGATAAAAGTGTAGATGCAACAGGTTTATTCGCCTACACAATAAAGCTTATGATGAGTGAATGAGTAGGGTTTAAGGGCCCGTTGACAACTACGTCATTTGGGCCCAAGCTCATTATGATGATCTAGTTTACAGCATAGACATGTGTTATGCAGATTACCTGGGAATGAATAATCTGTGTATCGCTTTACACACTTTGAATGCTAATAAATATACCTTTTATACTACATGAACCTTTTCTTATTACAATGTAAATATATTAACTTTTTCATGCTGATCTTGCTACAAAGATAACTTGCATTGAAGATATGCAACAAAGAAATGAACTTTTTTTTTAAATTAACGTCCTCCAATGTAATGTCATATCACACGGTGAATGAATCAAATGGATGAACATTTTCTTAAGCTAATGGCTCAAGCTTTGAAGGCAATGCTTTTTCAAATGAATTCACATCTGCCTATGAAACAGTACACTAGGAAATACTATCCCTTATTTTGAGAAACTCCACACCAGAGCACCAGAAACTGCTTATGTAAGCTATATACTGCAAACCCACTTTTAAGATAATATGGCTATTTTATATGAAATTGCTGCCTTTCTTGGTCTATGCTGTTAGGTTATCTTACTGACAAGCAACACTATTATTAAGAAATATATATGATAGTTCCATTTGTTTCATACAAGGTGCAATGCGTAAACAACTGACAATATGTGGCAAAAATGCTGCATTCCATTCTGCATGCATATGACTACAACATATAGAAAATAATTTGCCCACAAGCTGTAAATGTTAAGATTACAGCTTGAAAAAACACATTCATTTTACAGTTGGTTAATGGAAGCAACTCTTAAAATTGTGCAACGATAGTAGTATTGTCAATTTCAGTTATCATACACACACACCGAATGAATTTGAATTCCTAAATTTCAAAAAAAATTGTTCCAGTTTATTAAATCCTGTGCTCCTGTGAAGTAGGAGGAAGACATTTTGTTACCATTCTTTATGACAATTATAGTTCAATTAATGGAACAATTACACTGGACAACAAAACTGACCTTCAAAACATGTTTTTACACAAAACTTATCATTTCTTATGTATTTTGGCATGCTGAGTTCAAATATGGCCTTTGCTTTTGTCTAGCACCCTCAGTTTTTTAGTAAATCGTATACTTACACTTGTAGTCATTTATAAATAAAATGTAAAGTCACCGTAATATCAAAGACTAACTGGTAATATGTAGAAGAATCCTTCATAATAAAATTACATCTAATTTTGTAAAAGTAACCAATTAATATAACTGGAAACATTGCCAACTCGTTTTCAAGTCCATCCTCTACTGCTGACAGTTGAATTTCTGTCGTTTGCTGCTTCTTCTGTACTTTCCTCTGGTTTCTCTTATGAAGTTCCAGCAGTAATCTGCAAGCATATTGGGATTCCATCTTCCTTGACACCTTTTCTCCATTTGGGAAATATCTTGGTGGAATCTTTCTCCATGTTCATCACTAACTTGTCCTAGATTTGCAGGGAAAAAGTCCAAATGGGAATGCACAAAGTGCATTTTGAGAGACATGTTGCAACCTAGATTTCTATAGGCTCCTAGTAATTTCTCAATTAACTGTTCATAATGTTATGCTCTAGTATTACCTAAGAACTGTTCGCAAATGGTCTTGAATGATATCCATGCTTCAAGTTCCACATGATTCAATTTACTTTCAAACAGCTGATCTTTCATTAGTTCTCAAATCTGAGGCCCAACAAAAATGCCTTCCTTCAACTTAGAAGCACTGATTCTAGGAAATTTTTCTTCTAGGTATTTGAAACTTGCTCCAGATTTGTCTAATGCCTTGACAAAATTCTTCATTAGGCTTAATTTTATATGAAGTGGAGGCAATAAAATTTTTTATCTATCAACCAACGGTTCAGCTGAGATATTCTTTTCTCCAGGGACAAAATTCTTCTGGGGAGGCCATATTATAGTGTCATAATGTTTGGATATATCACGGCTATCCCATTCATGCAAAAAGCAGCAATATTTCGTATATCTGGTTTGCAATCCTAACAGTATTTCAATAATTTTGAAATTGCCACAGATGGACCAGTTGTACTTGTCATAGTGCACTTTTTGTAATATTAGCTGCATATTTTTGTAACATTTTTTCATTTGTACCGCATGACCAATGGGTACCGATGGTTGTGTATTACCATTATGTAAGAGCACAGCTTCCAAACTTAATTTTGAAGCATCTATGAAGAGCCTCCATTCATCTGGGTTGTGAATTTTACCAAGAGCATTCATCAAACCATCAATGTCACAACAATAACTCAATTCTCTTCCATTCTGAAATATTCAATCAGGTGCTGTTCTCATTGTCAAAAAATTTATATGGATGTATCTCTGTGTAAGAAATTCCATTCCTTTAGCCTAGAACCTAAAAGTTCTGCTTGGGCTATGGAAAGATTTAAGTCTCGGACCAAATCATTTAACTCTCCCTGAGTTACCTCATGATGCATGTTGGGATCTGGGTCTTCAAATTCTGATCCTGAGCTTGATTGAACTACTGAGTTATCACTTTTTCCAGACTCGTCTTCTAATGTTCAGGATTCAGGAGGAACAGGAATGGGTATCTCATCACTCTGAGCAACAGGTCTAATAGCTGATGGAATGTTCGGATATTCAACTGTCTTTTTGTTTTTACCCTGTAATTTTAGTCATACAAAAATAGCAATCATCAATATGGTTCATTGGTTCCCTCCATACCATCGGAATTGCAAAAGGCATAGAAACTTTCCGTTTATTCTTTAACCACCCTCTTAACCGGCTGGCACAATTTCTACAAACCACATTGGGAGCCCAACTGCGGTTTTGATCACCGAGTTTAAGATCAAAATATAATTCTTAAGCCTTTTCTATTAGTGGTGCTATTTTCTGTCTATTAGATTTAATTGTATGTTCACTGCACACGTAACAGAAATTATCATGATGATTAATACACATTCGCAACATATTTGCTGCTATATTAGTATTTTATATGAATCACACACAACTTTTTACTAATAAAACTTACAAATGACTAATTCTGCTATGGATAAAACTGGTATTCGCCTTCAAGTAGACATAAGATAAGGCAGGAAGAAGATTACTAACATACGAGTAGGGTTTGAAAAATATAAACAGATGATTCTGCTAATGGAGGAAATTGAGGATTCACCTTCAAGTAAACATAAGATAAGATAACCCTAAGTATAGAGGTTGAAAAATAAACATGAATCTGCTATGGATGAAACCCTTAGTGTAGGGATTCAAAAATAAACAGATGAGACACTTGGAAATAATTTATTCGCTATTAGGAGACACAAAAACAGGAAATACATTGCCAAAGGCAAAATTATCATAACACCATGGTCCTTACTAACTAAAGCAGTAAAATAATAAAAAATAAATGTTATTAGCACTATTAGATCTTGTTTACTACGTCAATCACTATAACAGAAATTTAAGCATTTACAGCCAGTGCAAATTCAGAAAACAGACTTTTTTTTAAACTGTGGGTGGCAGAGAAAATTTCGTGCTGAAAAATTTTTGGCTGTTGTCCAGTGTTATAGTTCAATTTGTATGCCAGAGAATACAAATCCACATCGCAAACTTCAGTTCATCACCTCCTATGGAAAATAAAAGGTCAGATTCAATGTGTTAGGTATATATCTTTATTTACAATTAAATATATTTGTAACATTTACGTACTGTAAATGTAATGTGCATTCAGTAATTATTATCATGGTTTTAGGCATCAGTCATACAGTATTAGTACTCCCAAGAGACTCCAAAAAGCTGAGTACCTATAGAAGTCAGTACAGATTCCTCTAAGAAGAAACTGAAAAGCATTTAGAAGAGAAAATGGAAACATAATTCTGGCTATCTGTAGATTTGTGTCACTATTAGATGATTGATTACCAAGGTTCAATCCATGGATATCAAATGTATGAGTCAGATGGATCATAATCAAACAAAACACTTTCAATATATGTAGTAGACAAATATAAATACATAATATGCTTTTACTTCACAAAAAGCCTTAAAGGAACATGTCACTGTCCTAAATGTTAAGTGACAAAAGTGTTCATACATTCACATTACAGAAAGGTCCCAATGAGCCAACATTTGCAAATAGGGATGGTCCATCAGTATATATACATGGTGTTAATGAACTACATCGAAATAACTCAAGGGATTGCAGATGTGACTGATATAAGTAATTTGAGATAGGCAATGTATGGTCCGTGACTAAACATAACGCAGTTATACAGCATTAAACATGTTAATATCAGATGCTGAAGTCGGTGTTAAAGCAAAGCCTGATGAAAAATTGGCTTAGAATGTCTTTAAAACTGCTGCCCAAGTATAGAAATATCAATTTTCAGCGGCTCGTTATCAGGGTTCTCAAGATTTAATTCCACAAAAATCTCTCAAATATTGGACTAATCAGCTAACAGTGCGACAGTGAACAACAATTAGCTGCCTTCTTGCATTATGAAGCCCATTCCAGAGAAGCTTGCTTCACCACTCTTGTGGCTTAATTTGTAATGTCAAAGACTGTAGTCCCAAAAGTCGTGGGTCCATTTTCTACCATTCTTCTTTCATCCATGAGAAGAAGAGCATGGTACGACAATCGTTCATTTTCTGCCGTCAATTTTACCATGAAAATTCAGGTCATAATTTTGAGCAGTTCGTTTAAAACTGACGTAAAGTCTTAGATGTATTTATGCTTTTGCTCTTTCTTTGACCCTTTAAAATACTTTCCATTCTGAAGTGCAGCATATGAACATATAAACCAGGCTTCAACTTTTTTTTTTAGCAAGAATTACAATTAATTGCACTGACATTGGAATAAATCTGCATACATTGAATCATAACTTAAAATCTAGATCAAAAGAACAGTAACACGCTCAAAACAAAGAAAAGAGGCAAAAGAAAAATAAAGAAGCAAACGAGGCTCGAAAACGATGACAACTTCATGCTCGAATGCTAATGATATAGTCACTGTGCCAGAGAGGTACACTCTAAAATGTCCCTTCCTTTTCGTGTGTTGCGCTCTCGAATGGTTGATATTAGTCAGTGGCATACTGGCGCTTTAGAAACCTAAAGCCATAACTTCCTCATTTGAACCAATTGGCCATGAGTCTCCTATCTCAAATTACTTGTTTAAGACATCTCCACTTTCTCTGAAAATATTTCGGTGTAGTTCATTAACACTGTGTATATATATATATATATATATTTTGTTTTTTAAAAGTAATATGGATACCTACACATAAGTACTAGCAAAGATAAACATACATGTTTTCTTGACACTCACTTATATATGAGACAGAATATTAGAAGACCCCAAAAGAAAATCGTTTATGTGAATATTTGTTAGGAGTGTAATTTGTTTTTTGATGTTGGTATGAGTTGGTTAAATGACGAAAACGTGATACTAATGTTCATTGTTACGAACAATTAAGTTTGTTTAAAGATGTCATAAATATTTCCATATTTAATTTTAATATATATGTATAAATTAAAGAATTATATGTGTTCAGTCTTGATAGCAAAGGGAGAATAGCTAAAGATCGCTTCCCTAACAATGCGGGAACTATTTGATGAACGCATGCGCGGATGTATACGTGGCAGTCGGAATGATAGACTCGCAACTAAAAGAATCGGGACTAGCGTCTGAATATTCAAGGTGAAAGGACGTGTTTTGGTAGCGTGTGAACATTGTAGAACGTTTACCAGACTTTCATCAAGCTTTTGTTCCACTTTTTGAAAAAGTGGAAAGACTTAAATAATCTAAAATGGTGCTAAGAGGATTTATTTAAAAGTAAAATAGAGAAAAAGTGTTAATAAAATAATACACTGTGGTGAAGAAACATCGTATGATTATTCATTCCATCCGTTACCACGCCCTGAGAGAAATAAGAGCCTCATCGCTCAAAATTGAAGCAACACTTCAATAAAAACAGCACCATATATAAAAATTCCAGAGCATCAATAATTTATTTATTCTATGAACATTTAGGTTTCAATAGAATTATTCTCAGTAATGCAGTATGTGTTTCCATTTCTCTATGGAGTGCAACTTTGGAAGAACTACACTGGGTCTAAAGATGTCCTTATATGGCAAAAATGGGCAATTCAACCTAAAAAGAACTATCGATCAGAAAAGAAATAGATTTTTTTCGAAAAAGAAACTAGAAGCTTGTTTCAGCTTCAACAGTTTGGCCAATAACTGCCAGGATTTCAGGATAGTAACTAAGAGAAATCTCAGGAGGAAAATGTCTTTCTCTGCAGATTATCAACATCATGTACAAATGAGCAACAGAATCAGTCTTCTTGAAACGCTCAACGTTCATCAGGCCACGAATTCCCATGTGCACATCTTAGATGAAACTGTAAATTGTGCCAAAAGCAAGATCTTGTTGCTTGGAAATAGTCACAGGAGAGGCATAGCATCCCTGCTCAAACGGGATTTGGGGTGTGATTATGATGTAGGAGGTATAGTTAAACCCAGTGCTGGGCTCACTGTCGTCAAAGACCTAATGAGGCTAAGTGCACCTCATACCCGACCTTCCAGTGGGGGAAAAATCCCATGCTGGTACCGGGGATCGAATTCAGATCCTTCCTGCCAGAGGTAACAGCGCTACACTGTGGTGCAGAGGCAGTTAATAACAATAACAATCACAATAACAATCACAGTAACAATCAGAATAACCATCACAATGATGGTGGTGGTGGCGGTGGCGGTGGCGGAGGCGGTGGTGATGGTGTTGATGACAACCATAATAATAATAATAATAATAATAATAATAATAATAATAATAATAATAATAATAATAATAATAATAATAATAATAATAATAATAATAATAATAATAATAATAATAATAATAATAATAATAATAATAATAATAATAATAATAATAATAATAATAATAATAATAATAATAATAATAATAATAATAATAATAATAATAATAATAATAATAATAATAATAATAATAATAATAATAATAATAATAATAATAATAATAATAATAATAATAATAATAATAATAATAATAATAATAATAATAATAATAATAATAATAATAATAATAATAATAATAATAATAATAATAATAATAATAATAATAATAATAATAATAATAATAATAATAATAATAATAATAATAATAATAATAATAATAATAATAATAATAATAATAATAATAATAATAATAATAATAATAATGATAATGGCGGTGGCGGTGACGGTGGTGGTGGCGGTGGCGGTGGCGGTGGTATTAATAACAACTGCCTCTCTGT
Organism: Tenodera sinensis; assembly: GCA_030765045.1. NCBI lineage: Eukaryota > Metazoa > Arthropoda > Insecta > Mantodea > Mantidae > Tenodera > Tenodera sinensis. Next base: position 152,781,939 of record CM060962.1, read on the forward strand.
ATTTCATAAAAATCTATAAGACTTCAGAGACAAAGTGGACGAACTTGCTATTAGACTTGCTATTAGCTAATACCACACATTTTGTACATTTCCAAACATAATTTCACTTGACACAATAGGAATTTCAACCAATTTCATTGCATGGGTACTCACTGGGAGTAGAGTTTTCAGGAAAAAAAATTACATAGAGGAAGTGTTTGTATAGGTTTGTGTGTTACAAATGATTTGACGTATAACGTTTTAGATTGATCCAAGTTTTGTAGTGAACGAGACCTCAAACTCTGTGCAGTTCAGTTAAATGAAAGTCAAATGGATTTAATTATATTAGCCCTTTATTGATCTCCCTTAGGCAATTTTGAAATATTCAGAGAGCAGCCCAAACATGTTCTAAACTTTTTATTTAAACGAAGAAGAGAATTAATGATATGTGGTAATATAGATGTTGACAGTCTTCAAAGGAAACAAATTATCTCCTTATTTACAGCATACTAGTAAGCTTTCTGATAAGAATACAAAATAGTTCTTACACACATGAACCAAGTCTTGACGGCTTACCTAGCGACGGTATGAAAATAACTCTTCTTGGGCTATCAGCATACAGAGAAGTGGGAACAATTAAAAAAAGAGTTCAAACCACGAACAGATAATAATGAAATAGTATCAAATGAAGAAGAAATAAGAAATAGATGGAAACAATATTTCCAGGAGCTCCTGAACACCTTAACAGAGGAACAAAACATGGAACACAAAACACAAGAACAGGAATATGAAATAGAGCAAAAACAGTTGTAGACGGAAGATGAACCACCGGACCAATTAGATGTGGTGATAGCCATTCAGAAGATGCAAAACAATAAATCAACAGATATAGGTGGCATCCCGATTGAACTGTATAAAGGGGGAGGACAGACATTATTAAAAGTAATGAGTGAATTAATCATAAAAATATGGGTAGAAGAAAGAATACCAACAGACAGGAAGAAAAAGTAATAGTACCATTATATAAAAACAAAGGAGATAAACTACAGTGCCAAAACTATAGGGGAATCTCATTGTTGTGTACAGGCTATAAAATATTAACCTCACTCACAAACAATAGACTTCAGAAATACACAGAAAGTATAACTGGGGAGTATCAGGCAGACTTCATGTCAAGAAGGTCAACCATTGACCAGATATTTACAGTTAAAAACCTACTAGAAAAAGCATGGGAGCATAACATTGAAATATGTCAAATATTTATAGATTTTCAAAAAGTGTATGACAGTATCAAAAGGGGAAAGTTACTCTCAATAATGAAAAGTTTTGGAATACCAAAAAAACTGATTAGGCTAACAAAAATAACAATGGCAGAGTCCAAATACCACGTAAAAATAGGAGCAAGTATAACGGATGGGTTTGAAGTGCATTGTGGGTTGAAACAGGAAGACGGGCTGGCACCTACCCTTTTTAATATAGCATTGGAATACGTAATTAGGCAAATGCACATACAGACAAATTCAAAAATCTTCTGTAAGTCAGTACAATTCATAGGGTATGCAGATGACATTAATGTAATGGGAAGAATGAGAACAGCAGTATCTGAAGCATATAAAGAATTAAAAGAAGGAAGAAAAACAATAGGCTTGGAAATTAATACATCCAAAACAAAGGCAATGATAAAAAGCAGGATGAAGAAACTATACAGGAACGCTGGTAGTGGTTCAACATAACCTAGATATAATAAGGAACTTTAAATATCTGGGAACAATAGTTAATAACAAAAATGATGAATTGGAAGAAATAAAAGCAAGAATTTTAATGGCCAGTAAAGTTTACTATTCACTCCATACAATATTTAGATCTAAACAGTTTCATAGAAATAACAAAATTAGGTTACACAAAACACTGATAAAGCCAGTACTGTGCTATGGAAGTGAAACATGGACATTGACACCAAACTTGGAAGATGCTCTAAAAACTTTTGAAAGAAAGATTCTTAGAAGAATATATGGACCAATACAGGAAGGAGGGCATTGGCGCATAAAATAGAATGAAGAGCTGTATAATTTATATAAAGATATAAACATTGTCCAAGCTCTTAAAATTAAGAGAATGAGGTGGGCAGGTCATATAATAAGAATGAAAGAAGAAAGAATACCAAAAAGAGTTCTTAGCGGCAAATTTTATAACACAAGAGTAGTAGGAAGACTGAGAATGAGATGGAAGGATGCCATACAGAGATACTCAACATATACTGGGAACACAAGGATGGGGAAGGAGAGCTGGAGAAAGAGAGGAATGGAGGCACCTGCTGAAGGAGGCCAAGGCCCTGAAGGGGCTGTAGCGCCACAAGAAGAAGGAGAAGGAGGAGAAGGAGGAGGAGAAGGAGGAAGAGAAGGAGGAGAAGAAGGAGGAAGAGAAGGAGGAGGAGGAGAAGGAGGAGGAGAATGAAGAGGACAAGGAGGAGGAAAAGGAGGAGGAGAAGGTGAAGAAGGAGGAGGAGGAGAAGGAGAAGAAGGAGAAGGAGAAGAAGGGGAAGGACAAGAAGAAGAAGGAGAAGAAGGAGAAGGAGGAGGAGAAAAAGGAGGAGATGAAGAAGAAGAAGAAGAAGAAGAAGAAGAAGAAGAAGAAGAAGGAGAAGGAGGAGAAGAAGGAGAAGGAGAAGGAGAAGAAGGAGGAGGAGGAGGAGGAGAAGGAGAAGGAGAAGGAGAAGAAGAAGAGGAAGAGGAAGAGGAAGAGGAAGAGGAAGAGGAAGAGGAAGAAGAAGAAGAAGAAGAAGAAGAAGAAGAAGAAGAAGAAGAAGAAGAAGAAGAAGAAGAAGAAGAAGAAGAAGAAGAAGAAGAAGAAGAAGAAGAAGAAGAAGAAGAAGAAGAAGAAGAAGAAGAAGAAGAAGAAGAAGAAGAAGAAGAAGAAGAAGAAGAAGAAGAAGAAGAAGAAGAAGAAGAAGAAGAAGAAGAAGAAGAAGAAGAAGAAGAAGAAGAAGAAGAAGAAGAAGAAGAAGAAGAAGAAGAAGAAGAAGAAGAAGAAGAAGAAAGCCCAAGAAGAGTTATTTTCTTACACACATATAAATCGCATATTTGTAAACTAAGATTGGATAAGTTTTACCCTTCTTATCAAAAACTAATGAACTTCAGATCATCATGCACAAGTTCTATGCATTAAAAGGATAAAGTTAAAACTGAAAACCTAAATATACACATCTAAAATCTAGGGAAAAAAATGAAAATACTCTTGAACAAATTTAGCAAAAAAACTTAATTTTGAATCACGGAATCAAACTTAGGAAACAAATGGGACAAACAAGCTTTCTTCAATGTTTCAAAACACACTATATTAGCAAGCAACACTCAGTAGCAATTTAGATTTATAATACTGTTTCAAAAAATATTATAAACTTTTCAAAGATGTAATAAAAACAGGTAGAGTATTGAATTATAATAAACTTATTCAACAGTCCGATAATAAAATAAAAACTACTTGGAAAATAATAAAAAAACAGAAGCACGTAAATACTAATTACAAAATTACTCAATAACAGTAAACGTTGGCAATCAACAAATTAGCAAACCTCGTGAAGTTCAAGAAATTTTTACAAAATCCTTTTTGGATGTAACTAACAAACATAATATTAATTATGGAAGTAATCAGGCAACAATAGAATTTCTGAGATCAAGTTTCACAAACGTAGTGCCTGGATTTAAAGCCAGTCGAACGCCTTCTGAAATAAAATTATTGACTCTTTTTTTTTTTTTTATTAATGCATAATTTTTGTACATAGTACTACAATTGTGCTACATAGGTTAATCTAGTACTGTCATGAAGCGTGTTCTGAGGGTTACATCCATTGATGTTCCTCAATCAATCAATAGATCTGTGTGTCTTTTCCTCTTGAGACGGCGCTGTGGTTGTTCTGGTGGCATGTTTTGTGGTATTTGTTTCATCAAGACGTTCGGGTGATTTGCTAACGTTGTATACAGATTTCTATAGGAAGAGTGGAGAACTGTGGTTACTTTAGGTAAATTTAGATCTAAGTGGAGATTTTCATTTCTTATGTACCAGGATGCGCTGGTGATTATCCTTAACACCCGGTTCTGGAATGTCTGGATACGCTTAATTTGGGAATTAGAGGCAGAACCCCATAAGGAGCATGAATATTGCCAAATTGGTTTGATAATCATATTGTATATGAGTCTCTTGTTAGAAATGGAAAGGGTTGAGTTTTGATGCAGCAACGGTTTTAACTGTCGAAGTCTGTCTCTTAGTTTCTGTAGAACATGATCAATGTGTTTCTTCCATGTTAAACGTGTGTCAAGGATAAGTCCAAGGTATCTTACTTCGTTTGCTTGTGGTATGGCAGTGTTGTTTAGGAATAAAGGATAAGTATGTTCTTTTCTGAGATAGGTGAAGGTGACGGCATACGATTTTCTTGGATTTATTACAGTTTTCCATTGTTTATTCCATGATTCTATTTTATATAGGTAGTCTTGTATATGTGCTGTAACTTCTTCACCAGTGTCTCCTCTGCACATAATAGCTATATCGTCTGCAAATTGGACAATACGTAGATCATCAGATTTGGGCAAATCATGCGTATAGACTATATATAGAAAGGGTCCCAGGATGCTTCCCTGAGGAACTCCTGCATTAATAGGTCTGACGTGGGACTGTACATCTTCGTAAACTACAGAATAAGTGCGTTTGTAGAGATATGATTGAATTATTCGGTAATATGTATACAGGAGATGATGCCTAATTTTTGATAAAAGACCATCATGCCATACTTTGTCAAACGCCTTCTCAGTGTCTAAAAATATGCCTAAACAGATCTGCTTATTTTCATAGGTGTCCATTATTTCATCGATAATTCTGTGAAGTTGTTGTGGGCAGGAGTGGAGTTTTCTAAATCCAAATTGTGTAATGGGCAGTAATGGCCCAAGAAGTGTCAAAAGTCTGGGCAATAACAAGCGCTCAAATATTTTGGAGAACAGTGGTAGAAGGCTAATTGGCCTGTAGCTTCATGGGTCATTGCGAATTTTGTTGGGCTTCTGTATCATTATAATATTGGCATGCTTCCATGCTGTTGGAAAGTATGTTAAACGTAGCATTGCATTGTAGATTTGTGTTAGCAACACTATGGTTTTGCGTGGTAAATTTTTAAGCAAAGGTTGCACAATATAGTCAAATCCAGGAGCTTTATTAGATGGTACTCTATTAATGGTATTTTGTATTATTCCTGGAGTAAATAGTTTACACATTGGTGACAGTTGTAGTGGCTGCACTAGGGTGTTATATACTTTCTCATTCATGGTAGGGTCTTCTGAAATGTTGGGTTTAAACTGATGCAGTAGAATTTCAGAAAATGTGTTTACCTTTTCTTGTGAGGTTGTAAGCCATTGATTACCAACTCTAAGTGGAGGGATTTTGTCAACGACCTTGGTCAAAATTTTTGTTTTTCTCCAAAGGCTGCCATCTTTGGCTTCTAAAGACTGTAAATGTTTTTCCGTGGTTTCTCTGTTGAGTTCTTTTAATGCCAGTTTTAACTCTTTGGTGGCATTGTTATAATTTCTTTTATGTGGAGGGTACTTAGTTCTTTCCCATAGTTTCCTAGTTGAATTTCTCACATATTGAAGTTGTAATATGTGAGGTGGAAAAATAACTCTTCTGTTTCTTAAGTATTTATCTGAATACATGGAGGATGCAAGATTAGCTGCTGTCTGGATATTTTTGGTTATTGTACTGACTGCTATATCAACATCTCTCTTGGTTTTTAAAGGGATTTTTGTAATTGTAGTGCTATTCAGATATGATTTGTACGTTGACCAGTTAAATGGATGGTTTATGAGGGAGTATTTCTTTGTGTTATTTGGGACAGTTGCAGATATTTCAAATAGAACAGGATAGTGGTCGGAGCTTAGGTCATGAATAACTCTTGGGAAGCTCCATAAGTGAGAAAATTGTTTTCCAAAAAAGAAATCAAGAACATCAGGTCTATTTCCTGTATCTGGAAAGTGCGTAGGTTCTAATGGATGTGCTATTTGTAGTCTAAATTTATGTATTTGTTCATACAGCATTCTTCCTCGCGGATTAATTACATTAGATCCCCACCTTGGATTCTTACTGTTGTAATCTCACTCCTAATATGAATTTATCCCCCATTTCATGCATTATTCCCCATATTATGCTAGGAGTTACATGTTGGTCAGGAGCTGAATTGAAAGCTCCTAGTTGGTAGTTTACATTATCGATTTGTACTTCTACTCTTGCAACTTGCACTTCATTTTCTGAGATAGGAGAGAGCTGATTGTGGTTAATATTAGCTCTAATGATTATTGCAGCCCCACCTTTCCTGCTGTGAGAAGGATGATCTGCCCTATATATTTTATAATCAGGCATGAAAAAATTTAAAGATGGAGTTGAGTTTTGTTTCTGTCACCATCAATAAATCTATATTGTAATTTTTTAGAAAAAAGTTCAACTCGTGATATTTATTATTTAGACTTTGACAATTCCATGTGCTAATTTTGAATACTCTGTATGCTGTATTATTCATTGTGCAGTATTTTTGGAATCAGGATATTTAATGTGTTAATGGTAGTTTGAAGTAGTGATAAAAGTATGTCAATCTTTTTGATCATATCAGTCATTACTGTGCTATTTATTGTGTTACCAGTGTTATCTTGTTTGTTGCTGGAGTTACCTGCAATATAAGCATAAGTAGGTCGACTGACTGAAACAAGGAATTCTTCTGGTTATGATGAAATGTCAATAAAAATTTTAAAACCATGCTCATCTCAAATTAGCATTTCCCTTAGTTATTTATGCAATGAGACACTACAGATTTGGAATTCTCAATTGTTAAATCCCTTTTCAAAAAAGGTAAATGCAATAATGTTTCAAATTACAGACCAATATCTCTCTTGCCAATTTTTTTGAAAGTTATTGAAAAAGTGAGTTCAACAGACTGTATACACCTTGAATGTAACAACATAGTTGTCAGGGATAAACTGGGTTCAGAAAAGCCATATCCACAAATAATATAACTTACAAACTTGCGCATGATGTGCTGACTGCCTTAACACTGAGTCATTCCACGTCAAATCACACAAAATATGGCAAAAGATCTGATGTGTTGCACTCACATGACTTTCTCTACTTTTGTACTAACCATTCTTACAAACTCTTATTCCTATATCTTCTTCGTGTTAGTTGAGATAAACATTTGTACAACTTATTGCTTATTTCCTTGTAGGTGCAAGGGGAATGTTAGAATATCGCTTTGTGCGATAGTCAAATGTTTTAAAGCTTTGAGATTCTGTTGTCTTTGCACACTTAACATATAAAAAAATGAACAATTATGATCCATTTCACGAAAGTTCTAAGTTTTCTGAAACTCACACACATAACAAGGAATATCTCCGAAATGGTTCACCCTACAAGAAAATTTATTGAGACATAAATTGTGTATTTTAGCAAGATCTACATTTTTTGTATGGACCGAATCACAGCGGTATAACTGTTTCATCTAAAATGGAGGAAATGTCATTTACATATGTGCTGGCCTATCACAGCACAACAGCGTCCCTCAGAGGCACATGAGGGGAAGGTCGGTGGATCTAAATACCACCTATTTAGTCCTCCCGGCTAGGTCTGATGGACCTGTTGACCAACGATAGGTGTGGTCCCCCTTGCAAAATGGGGGTTTAAGTCGGGTGATGTAACTGCCACATTGTAAAACTGGTGCCCGTTAAGAAAACAGTTACATGAAAGCCACAAAAGACCACTTGAAGACCTGTGAAGCATTAAGATCAGAAGAAACTACAGTTCAAAAGTATTGGAAAGCACGAATGCTAATGGCTTCATTGCCAGATGCAAGGCACTAGAAAACAACAACAACACATTTTTTGTATAGTATAATTTGGTCTATCTCTAACAGTTTACTAGTTATACAAAAGTCGTCCAGAGTAAATACGACTACAGGGGCTATAGCCAGAAAATTCAAGATATACATTTCATTTGTCATAAAAATATCTCAAACATATGACATTTCAATCAAAATTGTTAGAGCCATTTTCAAGAAAATAAAAATTTTCGAAAAATTTTCCATGTAAAGGGTAGTTTAGGGTGGGACTATTTTCTTCAAAATCTTTGTGTCACATCCTTGAAAGACATTAAACTTAAATACCAACTTTGGTTTGTAACTGACTTTTCGTTTTTGAGTTATGCTGTACACACACACACACACACACACACACACACACACACACACACACGCACGCACGCACGCACGCACGCACGCACGCACGCAGGCACGCACACCCACAGACACAGACACAGACACACACACACACACAGACACACACACACACACACACACACACACACACACACACACACACACACAGACCTTTTTCTAAAAATGTTTTTTTGGATTCAGGGGGTCTCAAAACATACATTTCTGATGAAATCTCAACATCAAATTTTTGGGTGGAATACAATACTTCCCCTACTTACCAGTAGAGAAAGTAAAAATGACCTTGATCTCTCAGATTTTCTTGAAATCTTTTTTGGTGTTTTGGAACAAAATATATTCGACCCGTGTTTCTTCGTTTTATAAAAAGAATTTATTTTTGCACATACTAATTTTTGAAATGTCCCAAAAATCGCACGCTCCTCACTCTTCGATCAATCATACCTCCGATTGTAATGAAGCAAATTACTTGATCTTTGGCTCAAATTAAAGAAAAATCGCAGTATTTCATGAGGTGTTTATTAGAAAATTTTATTAATTATTATTAATATTATATTTTATACGATTAAAGTTTTAGATAACCCATCTGTGAAAAATGGGCAAAAATGACAAAATTTTTCACTTTTGGCTTTTTATACCATAAATAAGTTTAAACCTTTGGCTTTCATTTTCATGCTTTTGTTTACTCATCTGCGCCCTTTAAATGACTTCACCGAGGGTTTTAAATGGCCATGTGCTAGGTGGTATGTCAGTTTAATTGCACAGAAACACTCGAAGCAAGATAAGTAGAGTGCAGTCGAAAAGCTTGCAATGTTTTTCCGACTGAATATCTGTTCAGTTTGAGTTTGAATTACGCAGTTTCTTGTGACAAATTAGCTGAAACATGTTGGCTAACCTGAGAATCATCTATATGAGAGCTATCTGTTGGGCAAATTCTAAAGTTCTTTGGTTTATCTAGAGGGAAAATGTGCTAACCTCATAGTGCTTTGTGAAGAACTAGTGAAGAAATGCCCAAATGAAATTTTTTTTTCAACAAAGAAAGCAGAAATTGGTGTAATATATGAAATTATTGAATATAATATGGGTTGTGAAGCTTCACAGCATGTAAAGTATGAGGTTCAGGGTAGAAATTTCAATGAAATTGGGGAGAAATTAAAAAATTGGGGTAAGTGTCATCTGAAGGATAGTGCTAGGCATTCAAAAAGGGGCTACAGAACTGCTAGGAAGCAACTGAAATTTTAAAAAACAGCTAAAAGGACCTCTGAGGGTCCCACATATGGTGCATGCCAGTTTTAATCAAGTACATTTGTATTATATAGTTGCTAAACTTTAACTCCATTTTTCTCTACTTATGATTTCCTGACACATGATTATGTACAAAATGCTCCTTGGTGCATAGTTTTGCAGATACTTTCTTTAAACTTGGTACACATATTGTTCAAAGTATAAGAATGAAAACATGGCTCTAAATGTTTGCTGTACCTTAATACAAAAGTTTTTATTTCAAAAAGGAATTTGTAAAATTGGTAAAATTCTCAGTTGGATTATGCAATTTTCAATTTTTTTTTCTCCCAAACAAAATAAATTACTAAAAACAAACCAGCCAAATGTTGTAGCACTATATATCATTGATTAGCTGTAGAAGTTGAAATGTTCTTGGTTGAAAAGTATACACCGAGGAGCATTTTTCACATAACCTTACAGAAATTAAAAAATATTTTAAAAAAACTATTCAAGATATAAAGTACAAACTCATAATATTGTTTTAACTCTGAGCAACAAGCCTATCCCCAAAATTTGAGAAGAATTGGACGAAAAATGGCAATTTTTCAAATTTCACAGATGGGTTACCTTAAAGTTAGATAATAACATAAACTCGACCATTTAAAAATCTGGAAAAAAAACTAAAAATACAATGAAGTTTATTCAATATTCTCAGAAAAAATCAGAATGGAGTCTCTAATAGTTCAGTTGTAATTAACTTTACAAATCAGTGCAGCAGTGACGGCTACCATAACGTCACACAATTGGCACCTTCCATTACAGCAACTGTCCACTGCTTGAGGTTCCATGAATGTTACAACAGTACAGTAAGGAGAACACTGCTTAGCTGACACTATTATATGTACACTATTAGCATCTTCAAAATGTTTTTAAAATATGCATTTCAAACTAATGTTTCCATACAACACACAACTTTACCTCCTTCTTCGAAAGAAAATTGTTCCACTAAAGCTTCAGTTTTTGACAAAGGAATGAAGGAGTGTAATTTTAAAGCAAAGCTGGACCCATCGTTCTTGGCCCCTGACCTTGACTGGAAGTCCTGTTGGTGAATCCACAGCTTTTGCCTCTTTCATCAGCTCATATTGTACAATTCTGCGAATGAAACCATGCACATGGAGAGGGAGGGGGAAGGTAGTGATGTCTGCATGATCTGAGACAGTCCTTGCTAATTCACAGGTGCTTTTTAGTGCAGTGTGCAGTTGAAGACATAGATCTTTGCGATAAAGAGTGAATATAGTGAATTTGTGAGACATTGATCATAGCGTAAATCAATTATGCCACCTGTACGTTCTAAATTAGGGACCAAAACATTACACAGTCAGAGTAGAGAAATTAATTCAAATGTATGGACGTACATGAAGGAAGAAGCTAAAAGCAAAGAACTGCTTACATCAGAAGATTTTTTCAAAAAAATTCAAAAGTTCAAAAGCACGTATCAGATGTCACAGGAGTATCAGAAAGAAGGTACATTGTGGAGACATTTTTCTGCATGGACTGTACTGCCTTAGTAAGAAGAAGTCATCTGAGTAGCATAGCTGAAGCACCAAATCGCATGCTGTCTGCAGTCACCTGGCTTGTTACTTGCTTTCAAGGAGCCAAGAATGGCGAATCCAGCTGTACAAACGGATCTCTACTTCATGTCGTCTGTGAGCGCTTGCAGGCCTCCAGAAAAAAAGTTGTAGCAAATGCACTAATGCAAGCTCCATAGTTTTCAACATCTTATTTTATAGATATAATGTTAGGGAGTACGTGTGTATTGTTTTAGATTTTTAACACATCGATTTAAATTCTATTTTTGGTTTTACAAAATAAAAAAAACAGTCCAAAATTTGTGTGTAATAATGATTGGTCAAAAGTTGTTAAAAGTGTTGTATTTAACCTTTCCAGTGCACCAAACCCCAACTCTTAACTCTATATGGCCTTAGAGTTATAAGTGATTTTATATTAAGGTGTGTGCAGAAATTGCTTAATTTCTAATAGCCATAACTAAGCAAGTAATTTAAAAATACGGAAACAAAAAAAAAAAAAAAAAAAAAAAGGTCTCCTTATTTGATGCCTAAAATACATAATAATAATACATAAAAAAATTTTGAACCTCCTACAAAAAAGTCGTGTTTTACGGGTGTGCGATTTGACGTGGATTGACCCCACTAGAACTCGTGACCCGCTCCTTAAATCTTTCATTTGTCACAATTTAGTATTATTGCCTAGATTGCTGAATTTCTATGACTTTTAATGAAATAAGGTAACTAACACTGACACTTAGTTTTGATTGTCACAGGGAAATTTTAAAAGAGAAAAATCCAGATTCACCTGGAACCGAGGACAGATCAGTTCTGATCCCATAGCTGCAGTCGCTGTAGTAATCTTATATCTTGTATCATTTGGTATTTATTTTCAATTTGTGTCTGGTCAACAATGTCTAGACACACTTTTATCACTTACTGATAACGTTGCATTTCTCCAGCAGTTGTGGGTTGGTAGAGGAAGAGAGGGGAGGTGCATCTGAACGTGTACACAAGTGTCACGCAGCTGGTACTTTGTTCTTTGAAATACAGTGTCAGTAGAGCATTGTAACTTCATAAATAGAGCTTGCAACATATATATTTACTATGGTCAAGCGTCTACGAATAGTTTTCATCTGAGGAATTGCCACAATCTGTAGACTCAGATTCTTCATCAGATGTCACTCCACTGAATAATAATGAAGAGGGTATGCATGTTTACATGTTCATTTTATAATTGTTTATATATGTTCTGCATAGACATACTTTTCAATTGCAACAATTACATATATATTGATGCTTTCTTGAGTTGTTGCAGCCTAGCATAACATTTATAAATGTGTATTATTTGTTCTAATATCCCACTATATGTATTAATACTAATTATTGGTATTTAACTTTTGACTTTCATGGGAACACCTCCCATACAAGCCAGGTCAACTCAGAGCCGTGGACGTGGGTAAGGCCGACATGGATGAAGGAATGACCAAGGTTGTGAACTATGTCACTTTACTTCAGGTAAAGACATTATATCTTCAGATGGAACGACTTGGAAAGTGGGAGTCACAGGTGATGATTCAAATGGCAGATATGGACAACAGAATGTATTCAAAGATCATGCTGGACCCTCTTCACATGCAAAATGAAACGTGAATGAGACCTGCTACAGTGCTTGGCACCTAATGATCACCGACAAAATTTTGAAACATGCACAGAGACAGAACCACGTCAGGTATTGGGGTCAGATGATTGGACTATGACGATTAAAGAATTGGAAGCTTTTATAGCTATATTGTATGTTCGTGGTGCTAAAGGAGCTAAGGGCTTGGAACTAGACTCATTGTGGTCATTGAAGTGGGGACATAATTTTGTTAAGTCAACAATATCTCGGGCATATTCGAGACATATTGCGTTATCTCAGATTTGATATCAGATCCTCAAGATCAGAACAACTAAAAGAAGACAAGTTTACATTGGTGTCAGAAATCTGGTACAAGTTCATCAGGAACACACAATGCAGCTACATACCAGGTCCATATATAACAATCGAGGAACAGCTTTTTCCTTCTAAGTGCTGCTGCAGATTCACACAGTTCATGGCCTCAAAACCAGGCAAATAAGGGCACAAATATTGGATGGCGGTAGACAAAGACTCAAAATATGTTGTGAATACTTTGCCTTATCTAGGAAGATAGTGTCAACTAGGCCGAGTGATGAGCGTCTTGGTGATCTTGTGAAAAAATTGATGCAACCTTACTTGAATAAGGGAAGAAATGTTACATGTGACAATTGTTTCACCTCCTTGGCTCTGTCTGAAGCCTTGAAAGAAAATGCTACAAATGCACTATAAATCGATCTCAGAGGGAAATACCAGTTTCTGTCTAGAAGGCAAAAGAAGAGCTATATTAGCACAGTATTGATAAAGAAGCATGATACCACTTTGACTGTTTATCAGGGTAAGACCAGCAAGAATGTCCTGATTCTCAACACAATGCATCCTCATGTGAAAATTGAGGCTGGTTTGAAAAAGAAGCCAGATACAGTGACATTTTATAACTGCTCTAAATACGAGTGAATGTGGTCAACCAAATGGCTCGCAGGTACTCAGTCAAAGCACCATCCAGACATTGGCTTGTTTACAAATTTTATAACTTACTGGATTTGGCTGTAATAAATGCCTGGGTATTGTACAATGCTCTAAATGATAAATTGAAACACAGGGACTTCCTACAGCAACTGGGAGAGGAGCTTGCAGAGAAGAATGCAGCAACTAGGTCAGGCTAGCATCTGCATCACACCAGAAGACGTCGCCTTGTAAAGTCTGACTGCACTGGAAAAAAATTGTTTGTGAAGTGTTATGTGTGTAAGAAAACTGTCTGTAACAAGGGCACATCAAAAGATTATTATTTGTGTTCATTATGTGATACTAACCAGTAGAGGCACCCAGCAAATGTAAGATTTCTTAAAAATAATTGATAATTTGTGAAAAGCTACTTTAATTTTTCTCAGTTTATAATAAAATATCCAACACTTGAAACAGTAGATTCATTAGTAGCCACAAAACCACCCATTGACCTAGGATAATACAAGGGAAAGGTACTCAGGTCATAGGTGACACAGCCGCGGTTCTAGGTATGTCCAAATACCAGCAGTTTTAGTGTTAAACAAAACCATGCACATAAGTGGACTGTTCTGCGACCTAGCAAAGGCATTTGATTGTATTAATCATGACATTCTCATAGCAAAATTGGAATTCTAAGATCTAAAAAATCTGATGTGTTTACACTCACATTACTTTCTCCACTCTTGTACAAAATATTCTTACAACTGCCTATTACTTTATCTACTTCATATTAATCATGATAAACAGTTGCATAAATTATCAAATTGCTACTTTTCTTGTAGGTGCTAGTAGAATATGGAAATACAGTACACTTTAAGCAATAGTAAAATCTTTTAACGCTGATCACCATGTGATGTCTGGGTCATTCCAAGCCAAACCAACCAGTCACTCAACCTGACCATCTTGGATTTTATTGAAAAATTCAGGAATTGTTCTCCCTAAAGGTCTAAGCAAGAAAATACTTTCAGAAAAAAATTGTTTTCTATTTACGAGTAACTAATTATTGAAATTTAGGAATAACAATGTTTTTTTTTTTTACTTTCTCTACTGATAAGTAGGGGAAGTATTGTATTCCACCCAAAAATTTGATGTTGAGATTTTACCGGAAATATATGTTTTGAGGACCCCTGAATCCAAAAAAAAAAAAGCATTTTTAGAAAAAGGTCCGTGTGTGTGTCCGTCTGTGTGTCTGTGGACAGCATAACTCAAAAACGAAAAGTTGGTATTTAAGTTTAATGTTTTTTAAGGATGTGACACGAACTTTTCAAAGAAAATAGCCCCACCCGAAACTGCCCTTTACTTGGAAGATTTTTCGAAAATTTTGATTTTCTTGAAAATGGCTCTAACAATTTTGATTAAAATGCCATATGTTTGAGATATTTTTATGACAAATGAAATGTATATCTTGAATTTTCTGGCTATAGCCCCTGTAGCCATATTTACCCTGGATGAATTTTGCATAACTGGTAAACTGTTAGAGATAGACCAAATCATACTATACAAAAAATGTAGATCTTGCTAAAATACACAATTTATGTCTGAATAAATTTTCTTGTAGGTTGGCCATTTCGCAGATATTCCTTGTTATATGTGTGAGTTTCAGAAAACTTAAAGCTTTCGTGAAATGGAACATCGTTGTTCATTTTTTTATATGTTATGTGTGCAAAGAGAACAGAATCTCAAAGCTTTAAAAGATTTGGCTATTGCACAAAGCCTACTGTATTCTAATATTCCCCTTGCACCTATAAGGAAATAACCAATAGGATAATTTGTACAAATGTTTATTTTAACTAACACGAAGAAGATATAGGAATAAGAGTTTGTAAGAATGGTTAGTACAAAAGTAGAGAAAGTCATGTGAGTGCAACACATCAGATTTTTTTCACTGCTCTATCATACCTTTAATAATTCCAGTTCTATTAAACCTAGAGAAATGTTTCATATGTCATTTTAAAGATAATTTCACAGGCTTTAAGATATGTTACTTGACTATTTTTGGAAAAAAATTAAATTAAAATTTCAATTATAACTCAAAAACTAAAAAAATAAAAATTATGGTGTTTTTTGTTTAAATAGAAATTTTTATATGAGTTTGTATTTATTTAAAGCTATAAACCCTAAAAATTTCACAATGGGACCTCCATGGGATCAGGAGTTATGACAAAATAACTGAACATTTTATGTTAAAATGCTAATTTTGCACAAAACTAGGCACAATCCAAGGGAGTTTATTTTGTCTTCTTCATAATTTTTAACTAGTTACTTAATGCTTTTCAGCTCTGGTACAGTTTAGAAGTCTGTACTTGTATAGACTTGTTTAATTCAGGTTGTAACATGTTTGATGATTCATTGCCACACATGCCTCAGTGTGTTCAGTTAGTCTTCACAAATTTGTCATCAGTGATGGTGTGATGATCTGAAGTGCTGTGCTTTGTAGAAGTGTCCCTTTTGCAATGGTAAAAGTGAGAATTTGTGTGTTCCATGTATGTGTAATGATACCCATATAGATATGTTAATTTAGAAAATTAATAGTTGAGGGTATTTTAATTCTTTTGCTTAATAATTTTTTGTTTAAATCACATTCATTTTTCTAAATTTTAATTCTTTTGCTTAATAATTTTTTGTTTAAATCACATTCATTTTTCTAAGTTCAGATTAAACTAAAACAAATGACTGAACAGAGTATCTCAACACATAAAATTGTGGTATATTGCTAAAAAAATTGGGTCACGATTATCGCAGAAAAAATTTGCAAACTGTTAACAATATATCTTAAGACACATCACCAATGCAAAAAACGGTGATAAGATATGTGATGGATACCGTAATGCTGTACTTAAATTGCCATAAATTGTAACAGTTCACAACAACTTAAGTTCAGACAGCTCAGAATCTCAGGATATTTGTGAACATCCTACTATCAATTCAGTTTTGACTCCTGAAAAACAAGAAGCACTCGAAGCTATAAACAGAAGCCTGAGTGCTGTTGAAGAAACACCAATTAAAATGAAACGTTTGACTGAAAAGAAGTACGCTGAAGATGAATTTCAAAAAGTTGCTTGAAAAAAAATTATGGGTTTACCAGTTACCTCATGTTCTAATATCAGTCAAAATTATGATAGTGAAATCATTACAGTTAAAATAAAACTTCAATACTACAGACGACAAAAACCTTAAAATGACAGTTTTAACAACACTTCCAAAAAGTTGGACTTTAAAAAAAATAGAAACTGAATTCGGAGTGTCAAATTTTATTGCTAGAAAGGTAAAAATGTTGTAACAGAAAAAGGTGTAATGTCGTCCCCAGATCCAAAACCTGGAAGAACATTGGACCCTGCAACAGAAGCCTTGGTTAAACAGTCTTATGAAAGTGATGAAGTGAGTCACCAGATGCCAGGTAAAAAGGATTTTCTATCAATAAAATTGAACGGGAAACGTGTACATGTTCAGAATTTTTAATTTTGAGCGCTTTAAGAGAAGTTAATGTACTCTTCAAAGAATGTTATCCAAATAAAAATGTTGGATTCAGTAAATTTTGTGAGCTTCATCCTAAGCATTGTGTCCTTGCTGGATCTAGTGGGACACTGTGTGTGTGTGTGTGTGTGTGTGTGTGTGTGTGTGTGTGTGTGTGTGTGTGTGTGTGTGTGTGTGTGTGTGTGTGTGTGTGTGTGTGAGAGTGTGTGTGTGTGTGTGGGTGGGTGGGTGTGGGTGGGTGTGGGTGTGTTGGTAGGTGGGTGTGGGTGCGTTGGGGGTGTGTGCGCACGTGTGTGTGTACAGTTCACCAAAACATCAAATTAATAATGGCTCAGTGTAAGATATCTGAATTAACAAATGGCAAACCACCAATCAAAACTTGCAAGACTTAATTAACAACTTAATTTGTGATAATCCAAAAGATAAGTGTTACTTCAAAGAATGTGAAGACTGTGCAAATAGTGATAATGTGAAGTCCAGTTTTGAAAACACTTTTGATCTGAACAGTATTGAAAACGTGACCTTTACACAATGGATGCAAATTGATAATACATCTGTTCTGGAAACTATCAGAAAACCTACTGAAGAATTTCTGGACTATTTATTTGAAAGCCTACCTAAACTATTAAGACATTCATTTGTTGCTACTCAACAATTTTGTTATTTAAGGCACCTTAAAGAAACTATCCCAAGGTGAATTCGCTGAAATCTGTGATTTTGCAGAAAATTACTCATTTGTGCTACAAGATGCTGTTGAGGAATTCCATTGGAACAATGCACAAGCGACAATAGGTCCCTTTGTTATTTATTACATGCGCGAGGAAAGAAAAAGCTGGAGCACTTAAGCTTGGTTGTTATATCGAACTGTATGGCTCATGATACAGTTGCTGTTGATCTGTTCCAACGCCTTATGATTGACTTCTTAAAACAGAAACTGCCTCAAACTGTTAAAAAGCTACATACTTTTCAGATGGAGCAGCATCCCAGTACAAAAACAGGTACAACTCTCTTAATCTGTGTAATCATGAAAATGATTTCGTCATCAAGGCTGAGCAGAATTTTTTTTGCTTCTTCTCATGGTAAAAATGCTTTTGATGGTGTCAGAGGGACGGTAAAATGTTTAGCAGCATTGGCAAGCCTTCATATGACCTACAATGATCAAATCATGACACCTCATTCATTATATGATTGGGACAAAGAGTATCAATAACATTGATTTTTGTATTCCTCTAAGGAGGCCTACGAAACAGGAAAAAACATGTTGAGGACCAGATCCACGTCAGCCTAAACAATTGAGGCAACACAACAATTTCAAAGTTATAGTTCTATAAATGAAACTAGAGTTCTAGTGAAAAGATGTTCATTTTCAACAGTATAGTGTTCGGCTATTGCGTCAAGCTCCCTTCTCTCCTGTATCACATGCTGTGGCTGTGCGCCGGCGGAGGGGAAACGGAGGGGAAGTGCCATGTGTCAGTGTCAGTGGCGGTTGTCAGTCACGCAGGGATGTATTTCCGAGAAAATTTTATTAATTATTTGTTCATTCATTCATGCAATCATTTCGTTATTTAACACATTATGATATTATTCCTTTGTATGTCTAGAGATCATGTAATAAGAAAAGTGACATTTCAATAAAATTCACGGCTTCATTTTGACTTGCAACACTCAGAAGAATGTGTGTGAAAGGGAGAGTTCAAGTTTTCCAACCTTGTGCATATGCGGGGACTTACAATACTTTTCTGCGAGGCGAGTGATTGCAGAGTTCGGCTCTTTGGTGACCCTAGTGCGCGGGGACTTCAAGATTTTCTTCAGAAACCCATCTCCCTCTAGTATTAATTTATATTTTATGAGTGCTCCTGAACACATTTAACTTGGAATAAGATCTGCGTTAAAATGCATTTCTTATAGCTGTAAGGTTTTCAGAACACCTGAATTTCAAATATTGGTTAAAAAAGTAAAAGTATGCAACGAATAGGTACTTAATAAGAATGTAACTTGGCAGCAGAAATTTCTCTGAATGTTCTGTCTGGAGTTAACTGACAAGGCGGCGCCGTGGCCGAGCGGTTACACCGTTCGCCTACCGCCTATGCGGCCCGGGTTCAAATCCAGGGAGTCGCATGTGGTATTCGTGGTGGACGAAGCGGCGTCTGGTCGGGTTTTCTCCGGGTTCTCTGGTTTCCCCCGCCACTAATTCCACCAATTGCTCCATCATCACCTTTCAAATCATCCATTTCGCCTACATTTCATATCATCCTGTTCATCATGATACTTGGTGCTGGACTGACCACCCGCTTCCAGGTGTTCACTCTGTCCGGTCCATAGATTCCTGTGCTCCCCGACAGGCGCCTGACCCTAAGCATTGGCTTGTAAGTCCTACATAAGGGGAGGGTAATCAGGTAAGGAAGAAGAACGGTTAACTGTCACATTTTACGACTCTTTCCGAGTGTTTATTAAACACCATATCCGTATTAACGCGCACGAAATGATTTTACTGCGCTCGCATACGACTTGTAATTTCATTTTTCTCTCACAAAAACGTGATAACGCTAATAAAGCTTTAGAAAAATGTTCCATGTAAAGGGTAGATTAGGGTAGAGAAGTTTTCTTTAAAATCTTCGTGTCGCATTTATATATTATAAATAACAACTTTGGTTTTTAATCTACTTTTCGTTTTTGAAGTATGCTGTTCACACATACGCACACACGCGGACCTTTATGTAAAAATTCTTTTTTCTAATTCACGGGACCTCAAAACATATATGTCCGGTGAAATCTCGACATGGAATTTTTGGGTGAAATACAATAGTTCCCCGACTTACTATACGTAATAGAGAAATTAAAAAAGAAAGAAAGGAATAATATCACAATGTGCTAAATAACGAAATAAATGCATAAATGAATGAATAAATAATTAATAAAATTTTCTCGGAAATACATCCCTGAGTGACCGACAATCGCCACTGACATTGACACGGCACTGCCCCTCCGTTTCCCCTCCTACGCCGCACAACCACTGCGTGTGATACAAGAGAGAAGGGAGCTTGACCCAATAGCCAAACACCTACCGCTTTGTTTCTTCCAGAAATGCCGCGCATATTATGAAACCATAACAATATTTGACGCTCTTCCAAATAATCTTACGGAAAAAGTTCACAATTTCAATGCCTTTAAAATTGTTGCTAAAGAGTACTATGCTCAAAATTATATATGATGTACAAGATTATCTGAATGACAAATTATCCTGATAACATGTGCCATAGCTCTTTAAATAGTATCTAGCTGGAAATTATTATTTATATATACCAACAAACTTACTGTTACTATCTCTGTTTTAATGACACAATCACAACAGTCAAGTTTGTTTCTATAATCTCACGGTATGCTCCTCTAAAAAACCAACCACTAACCTCAAATCCCAATTGTTGTTGTTGTTGTTGTTGTTGTTGTTGTTTTTGTTTATGGTTTATGGATGCACTATCATACTCAGGGCAGGAGTAAGCACTGTCTGCGTCGAACCGAAATAGAGCAGGAGTACTTCTGTGAGGAGACTACTATATAGGTGTTCTGTGGCGAGTAGTACTGAGAGATACGATGCATCACTAAAGGAGGATCGGAGCACAATTCACAGTTTCAGTTTACAATTAACGAGATGGCGAAGTAGTAGCCGTGCAAACGGGTATCAGCACACAGAGGAGATGTTGCATGGGCCATTGCCATAATGGTGGGCTAGTGTGCCGATAAGTTGCGTAACAAAAAGTGTATGTAAGGGGCAATTAAAAAGGGTGTGGTTGATATCGCCGTAGGCACCAGTCACAATTTGGGGAAGCCCTTTGGCAGATTTTAAATAAGTAGGCCGGTGTAACGGCAACTCCAAGACGGATTTTTCAGATCAAAGCGATTGAAGCTTTACTGAGAGTGGATTTCTTAAACCATGGAGATCGCTTCGTCGGGAAAGGTAGGTCGGAATAGTTAGAAAGGTGGGAAACCACGTGGTTAGATATAAACCGTGCAGCATCTCTCCAAGGGAGGGTGACCGGTTCCATCGGTGCGGGGAGATGAGCCGCCCCCCTAGCCAGGCGGTCGGCAGTTTCGTTGCCGGAAATATTTGCATGACCCGGGACCCATAAGAATTGAATTGTATTGCTTCGGTTAAGGTGTTTGGATATTTCTAAACGGCCTCCCACCAATCCGCCCCCGTAGGTATACTGGGTGAGCTGATGCTTTGAAGGACACCCAAAGAGTCCGAACAAAACAGTATCATGGAATTGGAAATATAAAGAGTAGATCGCAGAGCTTGATAAAGGGCATAAATCTCAGCAAAATAATTGGAAAACCCTGCAGGGGACACACCCGTGCAGACGCTTGTGTGGTCCAATTTATAAACGCAGCACCCGCACTGTTGGGGTAACAGAACCGTCGGTAAACAGGTGGAAAAAAGGTTGAGTCACCGATGCCGAGTGTTGGGACAAGAAATGGCGGAACCGTTGTGGTGTAGACGGGTCCCCGCGAGGTAGATCGGTAGTCAAAAGAGTCACCTGCGGTTCATGGACTAAGTAGTCCACTAAGTATAGCGGTAGCCTGGGGAATCTGGGCATACCCTCCAATTCTTGACACTTCCGAAAAACCGATAGGTAAATCAGAGGATAGCGTAAAGCAACTACCTGGTAAAGTGGTAAGCGTGCACTTAAGAGTTTCGAGTACAATGGCGTTTCTCGATATTGGAAAAATTTGACAATAAATTGGACTGCGAGGTCTACCCACCGTCGCAGAAGAGACTGCATGCCCAGCTCCGAAAACACCTTTTCCATAGAATGTTTGCCTCCTACCCCAAGTATGACTTTGCCAATGCGATAAAGGACAGAGTCTATTTTCCTCTGCCACACCTCAGGGAGATGAGTAATAACCATCCAACCGTAATCTAATTTAGACTGACATAAAGATAACTATATCTGGTATAAACTTTGGGCGTGTGCTCCCCAGCTACGCCCTTGCAAGTAACGGAAAAGAAAACCCACTTAAAATAAGCAGAAAACATATTCTTTACAGGTTCACCAACATAACAAAAGTAACCAACATAAAAGCTTGAATTATTTATGGTTGAAACTTGCGTATACAAATCGATCTCATTCCGGATTGAATTCAACATGGAAACGCGTATCGTATTGAGAATGGGACTAGACTCAAATCGATTTCAATTCCCCACGGAAACATATACTATGTTTCCATGGCGAATTCAAGTCGATTTGAGTTGTTTTTTCCGGACTGAACACCGCACAGAAACGCGGATTCAAACGAAGCTCAACCACTGGATCCGATCCGCTTATACAGTCCGATCGGATCGAAAACCTGTTGAATGGAAACACCTACCGACTCAAATCGTTTGCGATCCGCTAAAGATGCTAACGTTTACTGTGCTCGTAACCCGCTGCACACTCATCAATTTGATTTCTTAGCGAAAATAATGTAATAAAACAAAACAAAGGTACTTTATACATAGAGCATTACACTTTGTGAAAAAAACTTTCATTGTTTAACGACGCTGTCAATTGCAGGATCATACCAGCGTCGCCGTTGTGCCGGAATTCGGTCCCGCAGGAGTTATTTTACATCCCAGTAAATCTACTGACATGCAGCTGTCGTTTTTTTGAAGCACGCTTAACCCTTTCACTGCTACCACATTGCTGATGTACACATAGTTCCTGAACTGAATTTTTTGTCAACAATTTCAATGCCATGTTTCTAAATAAGCTCTGTCGGTCTGGGTGGCTCAGTTGGTTAGACGCTGGCCTACTGATCCCAAGGTCGCGGGTTCAAATCCGGTCCAGACCGATGGTTTTTAAGTGTGCTTAAAAACGACAGCTCCATGTCAGTAGGTTTACTGGCATGTTAAAGAACTCCTGCGGGACAAAATTCCGGCACACCGACGACGTTGATGTGATCCTGGCAATTGACAGCGTCGTTAAAGAACAAAATAATTTAATTTAACTTTCTAAATAAGCTCTATATTTAAGAAAAAGGTAATAACATTACATGTAATAATCTTAGCTTTTCTAGTTGTATATCCACTCTATTTAGCAGAATATGTGGTGAATATTTTATCCTTTATTTTATAATTATTTGCTACACGCCACGGATTAGTATGTATAATGCACTGATACGAATATAGTAGACTTCCTTTATAGTCTTTATTACAAAGAAATTTCAAACGAACTATCACAGTTTCTTGTAGAAACATATTAAAAATACACAACAGTATTGTTTTTGTTTTCGCCTCTAAACTCTAATACTGAAGGAGGGTGTGGTACCTCTCAAAACAGGGAACAACGCACAAGGCCACATTACACTGGGAGCACATATACTTGGATTCCCTCCTCTTTCTCTCAGTTGTTTTTGTATTTGAAAAGCTGTACACTTTCTTGTTGGGCTCTTTTTCTTTTCTGTGGGGGTACAAGAAATGGAAAATGCCTCTCTTTCAAACGAAGAGGATAATCAGATGATGTTGAAAGCGTTCTTTCTACTCGACTGTTTTGGAGTAGCATGCTACCTTAGCAGCTCTCGAATTACTTTTAAATGTTTGCACCAGTTTTAACATTATGTAATATACAAGAATTTAAAACACATAAATATAAAAGATGAAAAAAATTGTACCATTTAATTGATTTCCGCATTGAATGTACAGAAGAAAGTAACATATCAGTTTTGTCAACTGCCCCCATGTTTTCTTTGTACTCAAGGACACACTGGGGCTTGTGAATGGGATGTTTTTGTTTATCTAATTTGTTAGTTGGCTTTTTCTGACTGCTGTGGAGGGTTGAAAGTATGCATACTACCCGTCTATCCAACCATCTTAGTGCCATCATATTATCTGTGAATTTGGTTGAAATTTCACCCTTTTGTAGCTTTTTTTTGTGAACAAAGGCATTCCTTTTCGTGTCCTCCTAACAGTTCCACAAATAATAGAAACAATATATTCCGGGCTTATGTGCCGTGGTCTACTGGGTTTCTTCTTCTTCCCAGACGTTTCATCTGCGACTACGGCAGACCAAGGACACACTCGGGCTTGTGAATGGGATGTTTTTGTTTATCTAATTTGTTGGTTGGCTTTTTCTGACTGTTGTGGAGGGTTGAAAGCATGCATACTACCCGTCTATCCAACCATCTTAGTGCCATTATATTATCTGTGAAGTTGGCTTCAATTTCACCCTTTTGCAGCTTTTTTGTGTGAATAAAGGCGTTCCTTTTCGTGTCCTCCTAACAGTTCCACAAATACTAGAAACAATATATTCCGGGTTTATGGGGCGTGGTCCGCTGGGTTTCTTCTTCTTCCCAGACGTTTCATCTGCGACTACGGCAGACATCATCAGTGGTGGTGAGGTCAAAGTATCCAAGAGGAGATTTCAACAGCAACTGTGCTGCTTTCCAGCATTCCAGCATTCGAGTACAGGTTGTACAAGTTCTCCTGCACGGCATGTTTATTTGCACAGCACCTAGCCGCTTATGACGACTTTATCTGTGCAGTAAAGAAGGTGTTCCAAATGTTTTCAAGCTTTTGTGTCTGTGGGCAATGGCTTCTTCCTGCATACCTAAGTTTGGATGCAGGAAGGGGACAGGAATAGGTGTTGAGGTAAGTATGTGATAGATAATGGGAGTGGCATTACCATTATCCAAGGGCGTCCTTAGGGAGGCGGTAACTTTTCCTTCTACGAGGTGCTCTGTGGTCGTATTGACCTAGTGCCCGTACCAGCTGATTGGTGTGGGAATCCACTTTGGAGTGCATGGTTCGGGATCTCTTCCTTACCAAGTCCATGATGTAGGGTAGTCCGGAGTGGTTGTGAAGGATGTAAGACGGGAATCTACGCCCGGTGTCATATATTGTTCTTAACGCCCTGCAGTTTGCGTATGGTGGAGGGTGCCGCTGGTCCCCAGAATTCGCAGCCGTTTAAGATCAGTGGCGGGATGATTGCCCGGTAAATGCGTAGTTTTAGGTGAGTGGGCATGGTGGATCGGAGGATAGGGTACAGCTATCTGAGCGCAGCGTGACCGAGTCCGGCCTTTGCGCGAACGTGTGGAGCGTATGTTAGCCCGCGGTCGAGGAGAACTCCTAAGTATTTGGCGGAGGTTACCCATGGGATATTTCTCCGCCTGAGCCGAAGTGGCCATTCCGGTCGTCAATGGTGAACCTTACCAAGGAGGAGTGCGGAGCTTTTCCCCGGACTAGTAGCCATTCCCCACTTCTCACTTCTACGGCCGACGGCGTTCAGTTGTCGTTGAAGGGGAGGGAGGCAATATCTCACATTCTTGTTTTGTGCCATGATGAGGACGTCGTCCTCATACTGGCATGTCGCAGTGTGTTGTTCCGTGGGGAAGTCGGACATGTATGCTGCGAAGAGTAGCGGGGAGAGTACACTACCCTCTGGAACTCCTGCCGCTATATCTCTTAGTGTGGACAGTTTTCCCTCCACTTTCACTCTGAAAGTGCGGTCCTGAAGGAAGCTGCTAATTATTGTGAGATATGGGGGAGGGATGTTTGACTGCTTTAATTTGTACAGTAGGCCTTGGTGCCAAGTTGTGGTGAATGCCTTTTCCACGTCCAGCAGAACTGCTATGGTCTTGAAGTTTTCCTGGAAACCCAGGGAAACCTTCTCGGCCACACGCAGCAGCTGCATGGTCGTGGAATGACCCCGACGAAAACCAAACTGGTGATTCGGTAGGAGTTGCCTATCCTCAAAAATAGGATACTCCCTCACTAAATTCCCAAGGGCGTGTCCAGGGCCTCGGCAATGTTCACGTCCTGGCGATCTCTCACCTGGCTTAGGCCCTTGTGGCCGGCCAACAAACCCACACCCTCAATCCACAGGTGCATTAGCGGTACTGCCGGATTTCCGCTCCTGAATTCACCGGTGGAGGTTTTTTAGTGGAGTAGTACCTTCAGGTGAGGCCCACAGTCCCCCTCTGTGCCATCCCAGCGCATGGGGCTCCGTAAATGGATTTTTCCTCCACTTGAAAAAAAATAAAGCAGCACATATCCTTTCTCGACTACAAAAACAAGTTTCGGAAACACATGAACTCTCAAATTCACAGTTTGGCTTTAGAAAAGGACATTGCACAGAATTACAGTTTCTTAGAATAACAGATGACGTAACAGAGCAATTTAACAATGGGGCTTCAACGTTGGAGCTATTTCTGCATGTAGAAGCCGCATTTGACCGGTGCTGGCACAATGGCCTCATTTACAAACTGCACCACAATTTCCCGGCACTTCAAAATTATCTGTACTTGCTGCACGATTTTCTAGAAAAACGGCAGTTCTACGTCCAAGTAGACCACTCCTCCTCCCGGGAGCGAGTGATGCGGGCTGGCGTTCCACAAGGGGCAATCATGTCTCCTTTTTTGTACATATTATTCACCAATGATTTCCCAGTGGACTCCAGATGCAAGGTCGCCATGTATGCTGACGACACTGCAATATACAACCACCATAGAAATCCATGTTTCGGCCTTGCAGAAATGCAACGTTATGTGAACAACTTCCTCTCATGGCAACATGACTGGAAAATCGAAATTAATCCCAACAATTTCCAGCTGACCCATTTCTCTAAGCGGCATCACACTTTGGCAATGGACCTAACGGTCGGTGGTCAAGTATTGTACTGGCGTCAGCAGGTTAAATACTTAGGTGTTACCTTGGACCACACAATGTGTTAGTCCACCCATATAAAAATAGTGCCAACAAAGGCAGACAGAGGCTAAAGTTGTGCGCCCCATCTTCCGCAGCAAACAGCTGCAACTGAAGTCAAAACTGGTACTGTACAGATCATTTATTCTTTCGGTGGTCCTGTATGCATGTGTGGCCTGAACTAATGCCTCCAAAACTGCCCTTAAACAACTCCAAACCCTACAAAATCTTTCCCTTCGATAGATCCTATCCGCCCCACTCCGAACCACTAACCAAACCCTCCACCTAGAAACCCAGACCCCATCCATCCCAGAGGCAATAGCATAAAGAGCAAGGGCAGCATGGATACGCATTAGGAACCACGAGAACTACGTGATCGCCAACATTGGCAAAGGCGAGCTGAAGCACCGCAAACATGCAAGAATTAAAATGTTCTAGACGCGGCACGGCTCGCCGACTAATGCGTGTCCATGCAACCTCAGCCCCAGGCCGCACACATATTTCGGCAGAGGCCCGCGCCTCGGAAAGCACCCGGGAGCTACACCTCGCCCGCGCGGGAAAAACAGCGGGAAACTGTAAACAGTGGATTTAGTGAAATGCTGTGTAAATAGTGAAGTGCGCGAGCTGGGACGCATATTTCTGGTATACCCAGTACAGGTATGTGTGTGCGTATGTGTATGCGTGTGTGTGAGCGAATTCATGCGTGTATAAGTGTATATAACTGTATATATGCATATAAAGAAAAGAAAACATTGAACGAGTAAAAGACTCATAAAAACTGTTCTCGGTGACCTAAAGATGGTCACCGTATGTTTTTTTTTATCAAACCCGTAAACTGTAATATTTGTAAATAGCAGCAATTATAAAGTTATGTAAATTATAGCCTGTAAGCCGGGCCCCATGTACCGGCACCAGGCCAATACTTTGAAATAAACATACTGAAACTGAAAACTGAAGCAGCACAACCCACACCCAGTGGCGAAGCGTGAAGTAAGTAACAGGATAGACAGACTCATCTTGGCCTCATCCTTCACCATCGACTCGCTTCGTGATAAACTAGCTTTTTCTTTCCGATAATGTAACTGCTCACGCCTAATTTAAGTTGGCAAACGCCACATAAGCGTCAATGACATGACCGCAGGAGACGCCTTTGCTGTCATAGAGGGGTTGTAAGGTTGTGCATACATAACGGTACACCGCTTATGTGCAGATAGAATTATCAACTAAAGAACGGAAAGGAACCTCTCTTGGCACATTTATCTCCGCATAATTAACAGCTGTATACAGACGTTCAGCAGTGGCGTGTTGTCCATGTACGCAAGGTATGCAGCGCTTACCCTGTACAATGCTACAAAATTATTTATATTATATTGTCTAGCAGCACGTTCTGATTCTATGTTAAGCGCTTGGCTGCTGCAGTTGACCTGAACTAAGATTTCCGTTTTATTGTACGATACGCTCTCAATACGTGCAATCATGCGTGCAACAACGTACTGTGTCCGTGAGGACTCGTTTCCGTAGGTTTTCGGGTCAGTTCGGGCGCCATCGCGGCACTGGCCCAAGAGAAGCACATGTCAATGCGGGTCTAGGCGAATGACCTTCCAGCATTTCGCAGTTTAATACGTGTATTTCAAGTGAATACATAAGTAACGAGCGACTTTTTGCAGTGAGTTTAGCTTTATTATTCGATGACTAGTGCGATATCACTGACATCTTATTAACAGTTGATTTATGATAGATTGTCATACAGTTTACCACGTGCCGTGCTAGAGCAAGGTACGCAGTTTCAAACGGTGCGTACACTAGTGCTTGCAGCTTGGAGAATGGAGAAAACATGGAATGTTCGCTTTCTTTGGAGAGCAGAACTGCAAACGCGGATGGTTGCACTGTGTACAATATTATCTCACGAAGTTTTCTTCTAGAAATTATGAGGAAAAGATTAAAGTGCAGCAAGGAAGACCAATGCTCGACCTAAACATTACCACTCCAATGAAAAACTGTGTAAGAAAATTCAATTCACAGCTAGGTATATATTACTAATGAATAGCTTACTGGTTGTCCGCACAAACAAAAGTTTTATTGTTGGTGTTGTCTTCTGTTTGATAACGAAAAAATGTATGGTCTAGTGGCCGGTTCAGTGACATGGGGAACATCCATAAAGCAATTAAAAAACACAGTTTGACTAGCAGTTATCTCCAAACCATCATTCTACTGAAAACGTTCGGCAAATCCAGAATTGACCATTTACTGGATATTCAAAAGAAAGTGAAGAAAAATCAGCACAACGAGCTAGTAAGAAACAATAGAAAAGTAATGAAACACCTAATTGATATTGTTTGTTTTTGGGGGGAAACAGGAATTAGCAGCAAGGGGAATTATGTAGAGCTTATAAACCTGCTTAGTCTGTATGACGACAAGTTAAAAACTTTCATGGAGCAGGGGACAGTGTTTACTGGACTATCAAATCTGATCCAGAACGACTTAATTGAGCCAGTAAGTAATGTTCTAATAATGGAGATAAAGAGAGAAATCAAAGAGACCAGTTTTGTTGCCATTAGTTTGGATGAAAGTACAGATGTTGCAAATTTATCCCAACTTTCTGCAGTAATGAGATTCGTTGGACCTGACGGTGACGTGACGTTCAAGAAAGGTTTCTCCGCTTTATAAATATTTCAGATGATCGGTCAGCTGATGCATTATACACAATTGTAAAGGAACTCATGGATGAATTTGACTCTGGGGAAAAGCTAGTTGTTCAGACATATGATGGTGCGGTTGTTATGGCGGGGCATTTAAATGGACTTCAAGCAAAAGTACGAGGATCATTTCCTCAAACTCTATTTGTGCACTGTTTCGCCCATAGATTAAATCTAGTTCTGTCACAGGCGGTTTCATACATTCAAGAATGCAGGATATTCTTCATGATTGTTAATGGAATAGCAGCATTTTTTCCAAGTCTTCTAAGAGAAATGAGGCCCTGGATAATGGGATATACAGAAGATTGCCGCGTGTTTCGCGAACGCGCTGGAGCTAAGGCTCTCGTTTGGTGGAAAGAATATATGAATTCAGAAAAGAACTTTTTTCATTGTTTGAAACTATTGCAAATGCGGATGAGAAATGGGATCAAGGTACTTATACTGCTGCACGCGGTTTCATAAGCACAATGGAGGATTTCACCTTCAAACTTATGTTAGAGATATTTGCTATAATATTCCCCATCACGGAAACTGTGTATGATATTCTCCAAGCAAAGTCATCTGATATTGGATATTGCTTATTGAAAGTTACGGAATTTCAAAGGGCCTTAGAAGAGAAGCGCCATTCCTTCGATGAAGTATGGGACAAAGTTGAAGAAGCCATTGGGAATCCACCACCTACAAAATGTCATACCAGCAGTGATGGTTTGAATAGATAAATGCACTACAAACGTTTGTATTGCGAGGTTCTGGATACGCTTCTACTCCATCTCAGAGAAAGAAGTGGTAATATTGAGTCTCTGTGTTTTCTGGAAGTATTAAATTTTAAGAACTTCAACAAATACAAATCGTCTTTTCCCGAATTATCTTTTCAATCACTAAAAGCGTCCTATGGGACAGTCTTTGACTTTGTTGCGTTGAGGTCACAATTCCCTGTCACTTACTTGTCACTAGACATGCGTCATAAATCTGTGAATGACCTTCTAGCCTTCATAATAAAAATGAACTGAACAGAGCGTATAGTGAAGTGCATAACTGTGCGAGTTAGTGTTGAGTATTCCAGCAAGTAGTGCTGCAGTTGAACGTAGTTCTTCTTAACAAAACACCATAAAAATTATGCACGCAACACTCAGGGACAGGAAAGACGTTCAAACTTATCTTTGGCAGCACTAGAGAAGGAGCTTCTGGTAAATCTACAACCGGATCTCAAATTCTATGATCTTGTGATTGGCGATTTTGTCAAGAAAGGGAGGAGAATCCAGCTCTGCTTCAAATAAGACAAGGTAAATCATCAATATTTTCTTACAAAGTAATGTACAGGATAACAGTGATACTATTGTTTTTAATTGCATGTACTATGTATCAGCATATTTTCGTTTGACCATTTACAATGAGATTGCTTACCCTGGCTAATATCTTCACCACACGCCACTGCCGTTCAGCAATTTACAAATACGTTCAAATGAGATTCAAATGTCTTGAAATTCATTTCCAAAATGTTACAAATATTGATAAAGATATTTATCAATGATACCTACTTGTATTATTTATTTATGTAAACAAACTTAATGCTGGTGTTTTTAAACACACAAGCCGTGTGTGGGCAATGTTTAAGAGTTGGAATCAGGAATGAAAAATTCAATGCCATAGCCAGGATTTGAACAACGGATCTTCCGCTTATCGAATTTATAAATTCGTACTGGCAAGTTGGCCATGGTGGCTTAGTAGTTAGAGCAGCCCTTATAGAAGTGCCCTTAAAAACAGTTTCCTATTCTAAATGATCTCTCATGAAAGACTCCTCTGAAGCCACTAACCAAGAATGGCCTAGTAATTTCCTTTACTAAAAGAATCTTGACTTTCTCGATGACTCCTAAAAGGCAATTCCTGGAACTCCAAATGCAAGCAATATCGCCCTACAATTTGCCTGTTTTTGGCACAGTTTCATTGTATCTAATGGCTTCCAACCTATGTCCCTCCGAAACAGCATGATCTACGCGGCATCACCCTAGCATATGCGGCTCTGAGATGCTGAGTGCTTCCTGGCCTTCTTTTCAAAAATTTTCACTGTGTTTACACCAGTTTTGTGCCAAGAGTCTTCACCCTTAATCACGAAACATCAAGCAAAAATAACATAAAAGCCTTTGACCTTTTCCTTCGCCGGTTCCACACAACCACTGGTATTTGTCATACCAGCTGTTTTGGAATTTACGCACAAATTTACCACCCTGCTGCGATAAAGTTAAATCAGGTCGTTTCTGCAAATATTTTACCCTTAATTTTTGCCCTAACGTGAGTGATGAAATACCGTTGTTAAGTACATATTGAACTGCGTCGAAGTCAAAACTCTTAGGCCTAAGTTCACAAGACATTGTTCTGGGAGGCAGAACACACACACACATACGCACGCACGCACACACATACATACACAAACAAACGCGCGCGCTCACACTGTATAATTTTGCAGCACACTTTTAATAGTCACTTGTCACTCCTGATTTTTACTGATACTGATCACTATAATGGCTAACAACCACAAAAGCACAGAGCACAATGACCTTTCTCATAGGAAAAAATTTCCCTTCTTGGTGCTCGTTGTCTAAGCTGGCGCCAAAACACGTGTTTGCTTTTAGACATCATATTAACAGATTATTATACTATTTAGAGCTTTTAAATAATTACTATTTATACAGCAGTGTATTGTTAACTCGAAATTTCTCTTCATATATCTCAATTCAAACTATTCCCTATAAATGAGCTTGAAAGGTAACCAATAAAAGCGCTTGTCTCTTGGCTCCAAAACATTCAATTACCACAACAGCCAATCACAGTCAAAGGAGACGGAGGCTCGACCGCCTACTAGGTGGAGAAATCTGGCTATACGGAAACATTATAGTTCACAAATCGCTGCCAGGTGGCGCGTATGTTCCCCCCATGCTCTAAGCATGGCAAACTACACAGATCGGCGAGCGTCTACGACAGGCGTCGGTCTGGGTGGCTCAGTTGGTTAGACGCTGGCCTTCTGATCCCAAGGTCGCGGGTTCAAACCCGGCCCAGGCCGATGGTTTTTAAGTGTGCTTAAAAACGACAGCTCCATGTCAGTAGATTTACTGGCATGTAAAAGTACTCCTGCGGGACGAAATTCCGGCACACCGGCGACGCTGATGTGATCCTGGCAATTGACAGCGTCGTTAAACAACAAAGTAATTTAAAATAAGTCTACGACAGGCGATGCGGTACCGCATCTCCGTAGCGGAGTCACGCAAATGCTGGAATAGAGACGAAAGCGGTAAATACAAATACCTGCTTAATGCAAAAGTTAAATAAACTTTCTTTCCCAGAGTTACTAGGGTAGACGATGTCTACCCTGTCTCCCCTGAGGCTTCGCCCCTGCCCACACCCTCAATCCACAGGTGCATTAGCGGTGCTGTCGGATTTCCACTCCCGAATTCACCGGTGGAGGTCTTTTTGTGGGTAGTACCTTCGGGTGAGGCTCACAGTCCCCCTCTATCACATCCCAGCGCACGGGGCTCCGTAAATGGATTTTTCCTCCATTTGAAAAGAAAAAAAAAGAAAGCAGCACAGTTGCTGTTGAAATCTCCTCCAGGATACTTCGACCTCGCCGCCACTGATGATGTCTGCCATAGTCGCAGATAAAACGTCTGGGAAGAAGAAGAAGAAGAAGAAGAAGAAGAAGAAGAAGAAGAGGAAGAAGAAGAAACCCAGTAGACCACGGCCCATAAGTCCGGAATATATTGTTTCTAGTATTGATACCGGCCGTGAAAGCCTTAGAATCTTAATAATAGTTCCACAAATATTGAAATTCTGTTTATGAAGACTGTCAAACAACAGGGGACTGCAATACCAGTTATCCAGCCACAAACTGTGTCAGCTCCCAGAATATTTTTCAATGAGTGTCTGAACTACAGCTCCAGAGATACCAAAATCCTGAATAGAAAATATTTCAGTTTGGTTGCCATATATACTATAAAGTCTCAAATGTAGCCTGTCTCACAGTCACAAACTATGAATAATTTGATGCCAAATCTGGTTCTTTTAGGAGTGAATTGTCGGAAGAGGAGCCTACTCTCGAATAGTACCATATTTTCATCAATGCAAATATTAGAAAATGGCTGAATTTTGCACTGAACATATGACGAAGGTGATCTATAATCATTTATATAATCGGTGACCTTCCGATAGCGTATTGCTGTCGCAGAAATGAAGGGTGCGAAGTAACAACAAATACATGTCCTGTGACGTGTAATTATGGAACTGGGGAGTTTCAATCAGAGGATCAGTAGACCAATACTCTTTCCTAGAAAGATTTTTTTACTCTTGGTAAGCATGGTGAGTGCTAAAAACATGTACATTTCATCCACATTAGTGTCATGACATTTTTGAAGACGCGAGGAAGGGGAGCATGGAACCATGTATGCGATAAATGAGTAGAAACTGTTTGTCTCCTCCACTATGTTCTGCATTATATCTACGCTAAAAATGACAGAGATAGTCTGATGCCTGCGAAGAACTACTCAAAGTCCCAGCTGTGATTCCCGCAACATTGTCATCAAATGGATGGATTCACGCCACAAACGCGTCGTCTTTCCATCGAAACAAAGAAGTTTGCACTCGTGGTCTTTGGCACGAATGTGAAGGACCTGTAATATTGCGAACTATTTCTTGTTCGGTTTCACTTTCACCTTCACTTCCGGATTCACTAGACGGGAAATCAAACTCCTCATCTGATTCTAAAGTAATAACAATATCAGCAAGTTCTTCGTCGGTAAATATGAGCCCGGCACGGAATGACGCCATCTTAGCTCCAATGGCAGTGGCGTGCGGTAATTTCCCGCAGCTAACTTGCGACTTGTGCACAGTTTACTATAAACCCCTGCAGATATCATACAACACCAGAGATTGCACAGCAACTAATCTCAGCGTATAGCCCAGAGATGGCAGAAGAAGACAGTACACGTGGGTCCGCGTTAATGCAAGTGGCTCGGAAGTTACGTGAATTAGAAAATTAAATGATGCACAACCGAATATACCCGTGTTCGGCAAGATAGCAGCAACATTTTACGACCGAGTTAACTCGGACTTATCAGTGAAAGGATTAAAAACCATCGGTGTGGGCCAAACTTGAACCGGCGACCTTGGGATCAATAGGTCAGCATCTAACCAACTGAGACACCAGACCGACATTACAGTTTGTGTGTCCTCTAGCTCAATAACAAGACGAGACGGACATACTTGTACATCACCGATAACAAAATACTCAAGTATAACTCCTGTATCACTCGTTAAAATTATTAGGTGTTATTCTGACTCACCTGTGACTAATATAGTTTTAACGTAATTATGCTCCTTATAATTCTGATCGGTAACACAAAGTCAAATCTTTTAAATAATTCAATATATGTACGTATATTTTAGTTTGTCGTCTAGTAATGTTTAACTTAAAAATTAAAACAACTGAATTACTCAATAGTCGCAAACAACCGAATTATTAAGTGGTTTCCATTACCATTCGATGTTTCATTCGCTTTATAGCAATAGTGCTTGCCATGATTCAAAACGATAGTAGCGTTCGCAGAACGCCAGCATTCATCAGTCTAAAGGCCGTACGGAATAAGAAGGCAGTGAGGCAGAGGTTGGATTTAGAAATATCTCCTTGATATTATGGTCTGCTTATTTAGGCTTAAATATCAGTATTTTCGCATTGTGTGTGCATATTAATGTCTATTATTTAAGACCTCAGTGATTCTTGACAGTGGAAGTGAAAGGATCACGAATTTGCATCTAAATGTTTTGTTTTTGAAGTACTGAATTGTGACTGTACCATTACTCAGTGCGTGCTTAAAATTGGTTATACACGACAAGACTGCATATTTACAGACTTTAAATACTTCCAACCGTACTTGTACTGTCCCCAGATTTCCTTGGATTTTTCTGTATTCGGTGTGTTATTTGCGTGTATTGACAATAGTGTTTGTTTTTCGTTTTTCTTTTCCTCTCTTCTGATTAACTAGTTAGGTGAAAGTGGACTTATAATGCAGCTTATTTATTTATTCTGCGATGCAGCCGTGTTACCAATATGAGGATCAGTTATCTGCTCTACCGGCACCAACCCCAGGTCCTCAAACCACATCTAGTAGCACCCTGGGAGAAGTCTCCACTTCATCACACTGCCAGCAAACTCAGTCCGTACCCGTTTCTGCACATCGCTCTGGTAAAGTGCAGCCTATCGACTGTAGCTTGTCCTCTGCCGCCTTTATACCACGCAGCCAGGATGATTGTCCACGTGACACCAAGAGGAAGAAACTGGGTTCCGTCGCAACTGATTCTCCTTTCACTACAGCTAACCGTTTTGCACCCTTGGCTGACATGGATTCTGAAGATGGAGATCATGGTGCACCTACGCCTACTGCTTCTACTTCCTCGTCCCAAAAGCCACCTCCTATTTATGTCTCTAATATACTTAATATGAATACTGTTATCAAACACTTACAAACGTCCAATGTAGGTGCTTACAGGCTTGTTACACTGGACAGCAGCAAGGTCAAATTCTCTTTCGAGACTATAGACGGTTATCGTGCAGCCATACATTATTTTGAGACACAGAAGGCAGAATTTCACACCTACCAAATGCGTCATGATCGCAATCTTCGGGTGGTTATTCGTGGGCTTCACCCCACTATTTACAATTCTACGGTAATGCAAGAATTAAACTCTCTTGGGTATTCACCTGCCCAAATAACTCCTGTTTACCATCCCGTAACAAAAGTGCAACTGTCCCTCTTTTTCTTGGATCTAAAGCCCAATCCTCTCAACGACGACATATATAAGCTTGATCGTTTATATTACATGACGGTAAAAGTGGAGCCCCCGAAACCCGAACGGGGTGTTATTCAGTGCCTGAACTGTCAGAAATTTGGACACAGTCGTAATTATTGTCACAAACAACCACGTTGTGTTAAATGTGATGGTCACCATCCTACTGCGCAGTGCTCTAAGGCTCCTAACACGCCCCCTCTGTGTGTGAATTGTAAAGGTCCACATACAGCCAACTATAAGGGCTGCCCCGTACATCGAAGGCTCCAAGCTACCCAGCGGCCTCACTCTTATCCCCAACGTACCGTTTCTGGTGTACCTTTTGCTATTGTTCCTCCACTTCATACTTTCCCTCGTCTGGAGTCTGCCTTACCTACTTCTACTGGATCTGCCTATCCTCGTCCTCCTGTATCTAATGTCCAGCCTCTATCGTTATTTCCAGATTCTCGAGGCTTACCTCCCGGTGCTTCACAGTCCTATGCAGTCAGTGTGAACCAAACCGTTCTCCATTGGACTGCTTGATGGCTTGACTGGATTCGGTCTTTGCTATTCTACAGCCTCTACTTACTACGCTGCAACAATTAATTCCTGTTCTGCATCGCATTCATGGCTAATTTTATCCCCACTTCCATTCGAATCTGCCCTTGGAACTGCCAGAGTATCACCAATAAGTTTCACGAATTATTACACTTCCTTACGGTTTATGAAGTAGACGTCCTGCTCGCCACAGAAACCAAATTGGCTCCTCATTTCCACATTCCTGCTATGATATATACGTGCAGTTCACCCTAACTCGACTAGAACGGATGGTTCTGCCTTGTTTATCAAAACCTGTTTGGCTCACCATGCCCTCCGCCCATTTCGGAAGACTCCTTCCAGGTTGCTCGGATTCAACTGTCTACTACTTCCGCAAACATTCAAGTTGGATCTTTCTATTCTGCTCCTCAGAATCATGTTAGTCTCGCCGATTTCTGGGGTATTACTCATGCTTTCAAGGCCCCCTTTCTAATCGGAGGCGATTTTAATTCCAAACATCCTCTTTGGGGTTCGAACCTCTCAAAACCTAGAGGTAAGCTTTTACACATAGCAATTCATCAGTAACACCTAGATGTAATCTGTCCAGCTGAACCCACGTTCTACCCGCACAATGGTGGGACTCCGGACGTGCTGGATTTCTTCATCGGACGTAATATTTCCCTTCATTGTTCCCGTCTTTCCGTTTTTCACGATCTGAGCTCCGATCATTTGCCAGTCCTGCTTACTCTCTCTCTCTCTCTCTCTCTCTCTCTGACGGCGTGAAGTACAAATACTTCTTTACGTCCCTGGTACGGTATCCTTTCGATTGGCCTTTGTACACCTCTTTGCTTGCTGACCTCACTGTTACGACTGTGCCGCTTAAGTCACCCCGTGATCTTGATGCGGCTGTTTCTACCCTGACTCGTAATATACAGTGTGAAGCCAACCTTGCCAGCAGCAACATCCATGATCTCCGTGCTCGGTCTGTGACTTTCTGCTCTCCTGAGATTCGTCTTCTGCATTCCATCAAGAAGGACTGTAGGAAACTCTGGGAACGTACGCATTACCCACTTCATAAAACTAATTTTAACCGCGCTACTCGGGGTCTGAAGGCTGCCCTACGTGCTGCACGCAGTAATGCTGCTGAAAGCAAACTTCGAGCCTTAAATACCCGCGATGGATCCTTATGGCTGAAGACTAGAACTTTGACACGCCATTCTGCTGCCATGCCGCCTCTTGAGATTGGCAATACTTGGTTTTCTACGCCACTTGAGAAGGTCAAC
The DNA here is from genome assembly GCA_030765045.1 of Tenodera sinensis. Taxonomy (NCBI): domain Eukaryota; kingdom Metazoa; phylum Arthropoda; class Insecta; order Mantodea; family Mantidae; genus Tenodera; species Tenodera sinensis. The sequence goes on from CM060962.1 coordinate 152,820,057, forward strand.
CTGTTTTCTGAACTCCTGGCACGACAGTTTTCACCCAATCCAGTGCTCGACGTGGAATTCAATCATCGAGTGCTAGAAGAACTAACGCAACCTTTATTACTCACTCCTTTTCGACACTACTTTATCCCTGCTGAAGTTAAAAATATCATCGCTCGCTACTCAGCTCACAAATCTCCAGGTCCTGATCTTATTGTGCAAACCTTAATACTTCATTTTCCCCGGAATGCGCAAGTCCTACTAACATAGATCTATAACGCTATTCTCCGCACTGCTCATATCCCTCACCAATAGAAGCATGCTACTGTTATCCTTCTTCCTAAACCTGATGAAGCCAAGAATTATCCCCACAATTATCTTCCCATTAGTTTACTCTCCCTACTCTCCAAAACCTTCGAACGTCTTCTTCTGCCTCGCCTCTTATCTCAGCTCGTACAAATTATCCCTGATACTCAGTTTGGATTTCGCCCTCTTCACTCCTGCTCTCAGCAACTACATCGCGTCGTTGACACTATTCTTGATACATATTAGCATCTATCTGTGTGCTTAGGATTGTTTTTGGATACGGAGAAAGCTTTTAATAAGGTTTCGCACAATGGTCTGTTACTCAAACTCAAACCGCATTTCTCGGACACCTATTTTTGCCTCCTACAGTCGTATTTGCATAATCGCACCTTTTCCTTTAAATATGAGAGCGCCTTCTCCAAGGCCCTTCCTATTTTCTCTGGTATAACGCAAGGAAGCGTACTAGGCCCCTTATTATATCTGGTATATACCTCGGATTTTCCTAGTCATCCTCAACTCGCCATTGCTCACTATGCCGATGACGTGGCGGCTCTGAGTGTGAGTACTTGTGCTGTGACTGCTAGCCACCTTCAGGACTTCTGCAAACAATTTCAGTCTTTGTGCTGACGTTGGAGAGTGACTATGAGCGCTCATAAGTCCCGAGTTGTGAAGTTCACTTACAAAAAGAACGTGACCCATGATCCCCTTTATCTCATTGGGACGGAGGTACCCACAGCGACATCCATAGGATACCTCGGCCTTATCTTGGACAGCCGGCAAACATGGGGTCCTCATCTTTGTAGCCTAGTGCAGAGGATTCGTCGCCGTATCCGCGACGTCTATCATTTTGTGTCCGGTTCCTCGCCCTTACCTTTGTGGTACAAGCGCCTGGTTTATACTTCCTTAATTCGACCCATGTGACAGTATAGCTGAGCCATTTGGGGTTCTGCAGCTCCATCGCAGATCCTGAGGATCCAGCGTACACAGAATCGTTTTCTACACCTCATGACCGGCGCTCCCCGGTACGTGCGCAACTCTACTCTGCATGCTGATATGGCTCTACCGGAGGTGATGTGTATCCTCCGCATCTGCTACAGGAAGCTGCATCAGTCATGTCTGCGCCATCACAATCCTCTTCTCCGCCATATTTATCTTCCCCCTGAACCTCTACGACGAAGAGTGAAGCGTCGCTGGCATTCCGATTTGCGAATGAACAGTTAGCTGAGTAAAAAGAATGCTGTAATTGTTTCCTCTATTTTTATGCACCATTATTGGGACTATCGCTGTATGGTACCCCAATTACAAGTTTCATTATTTTTCTGTTTCTAGTCTAGCTAAACTATATTGTACTTAATTGTACAAAAGAGTTTCCCCTAGGGCGTCTTCCCCTTATTCAGAGGTTACCCTCATCGCCCGGCCGCTGCGTCCTCCAGCCGCAGCCAAGGCCACGGAGGAGTGCAGGTTGGGGGTGGCGGGGGTCAACATGCCGACTCCCCCGACCGTAAGGCGACTACTTTGACCTTACAAAAGAGTTTACTTAAGAATAAAAAAATAGGCGGAGCTAGACGAAGGTGTGTGAGAGCAAGTAGTATATCCTAAGGAGGCGACGTTGCCCAGTTTGGTAACGCGCTGTCTAGCGCAATATTTGCTTTTCACATTTCTCTTGCGTTCATCAAATCCAGCAACGGCTCATTATTACAAAGAATTCCATTGCAAAGAGCTAGAAATGTTGAAGCTGACTGCCCAAGAAGCAATATTTTAGGTGGCCTGTAGCCCAAGATATGAGTGATTGAAGAAACGCTGCGCTCAGCGATAGCAAACAACACTTGCCTTGCATCATGATTGATTATTTATTTTGTCAAATATTTTTCTTCTCAAGGAGTGAAATGCCTGCAGAAAAGGAGAAGGAATTTAGCTTATTCTTATGCGTGTTCCAAGTCTGACCTATATGTACAGTGTTACCTGTCTCTTACAATTACTGTAACTTGATTTGTTGCTAAGAAACATGACATTATCAAAACCCGGTACAAGCGGCTTACAGACGAGTAAATCGAAAGGAAAAGTACTGCATTCAGATGCGCTGGCTGCTATTTTCAGTGTTTACACTTTTTTAAAAAGAATTGTCCACAGAAGAAGTGTATGTGAACATTGTATTCAAACAGAGCCGGGCGCTAACAGCTAAAGCATGCAATGTAAGTGAACATTCAGTATAGCGTAACAAGGTAAAATAACCTCTTCTGAACCAGGGCAGCCCTTGTTTAAATCCCCCGGAAAACACCGTAAGACAGAAAAACGGATTTCGAATCTGGACGACTTTCAGAAAGTTGTACTGCTGAATCAGTATACAGAAGTGGGCTTCAAAGCTTGGTGCATATATGTTAAGTCATTCCTGGATTATGTGTTTTAAACCAAAAATGTAAGCTATTTGATGACAAATTCTCTTTGCGATACAATGTTCACAATTTTTAATCAATACTGCATATTTATGTTTCTTACTGAACTATAAAGTAAGTTTGCTAAGAAATAGTCTTCACACAGCTAGTTTTAAAAAAATAAATTTTGTTCGTTGGCGAGTTTCCGCTTTTGCTATATGTAATATAAACTTTGATGAGCATGTTAGCCTAACGTACTTGCCTTATATTAATAACCGCATAGCAAACTCTGGTTGGCACATATTGGGGAAACTATTTCCGGAGCTTCGCTCTGATAACTTACAAATTGCATCGTAAGGAACAGTTAAAGTGCTGAAATGTCTAAAATACGCAACCGAGAATGTCACATTGGAACATTACTCGTAAAAGGTGGCTTGAAATTGTGCTTAGGCATTCGTTGCTAAATTATGTAGAAACTGATATAGAAACTGACACTGTAACATATGTGCAGAAACTCTGTACAGACAATTAGAAAAATTGAGAAAAATATGAGAAATACCTATTAGAAAATTCCTCAAATTGCGCAACTGTGACCACCGTTTAGATTTATTTAAATCGTCACACAACTCTCTCATTTTCACTCCGATAACAAAAATATTTACACGGAAACGTTCCTAGAGAATCGGATATAATAATAAAAAAAACATTAAAAAGTCAACATTGTAATGTTTTATCACCTAGGCCCAATTTTCAACTTGAAAAATATGAACTCCGTTGAAACATTAGATTGCAAATCAAAATTATCTGCTTCGATGAGGAATTTATATTTGAAGCAAATTACAGAATTAGAGCGCCTATTGTCTCATTTTAAAGAGAGAAAAATTGTTCTGACAAGTATTAATTGTGCACCTTGCAATCCTTCACCGTCTTCGCTGCTGTCTACCGGTAACGCTCATGTGCATATCTCCCTTCTCTTTCACATAGCGATATGCTCCGGCAACAGCGCTCCATAACTGAGTAGGGATTGGAGCTACTCGTGTGCCTTCTTATTTCTTGCACCAGTGCGGTAACGTTTTTAAAGAGCAGTGCAACACGTATCAGTACACACCATTCTGAAATGGCGGACATGAGCTCCAGCACACTTTGATGTAATATTGCACCTAAACGTCGCATCTCCCAATCGATGGATTTGTAGATGTGGACCAGCTCCATGGCTAGCAGGGTCGCCAAACCTGATAGCGCTCGACTATCTCCTGTGGAGTTGTATCAAGAGTATGGTGTATGGCATTCCTGTAACTTTCGCGGAGGATCTTATTGCTGAAAACCACGGAGCGATTGAAAATCTTCAGAGACAGCCGCGCGTATTGAGTCACGTGCGTGAGATTCAGATCCATCGATATAGGTTCTGCAATGACGTAGAAGGTACATGGCTCGAACCCTAGCTACCAATCCACGGGATGGGAAGATTCACCCGTATATTTGCATTAAATACATATAGGATATAACTGAAAACTGAATTATTGAAAAGAATTCCTTTATTTTCCTTCCTATTAAACAATGTGCACATTTATCCTTTATTTAGAGCCGTTAGGGGTGACAGGAAAACTCCGCAACCATAACGCTGTGACACATGACTTTAATTTCACCTGTAAGCAAAGAGAAGATACGTGTCTCTAGTAGTACACTTACAAAGATTATTACTGCCTATATTACTCTGGCATATGAACATTATACCGCATATAATTTTATGCAATGAACGTGGCGAAGCAGTTTTGCTTTACTCTATGAATCAGTGTGAATCTGCATGCAGCATAGTCAAGGCAGTGCTGTTTCGGTGTTCCACTATTGTGGTGCCTCGTTGTATGTTTAACGGTTACTTTATAGTGCCTTTTCTTATTTCTTTTAACTGACTGATTGAACATGTCAGAAAAGAAGGCTAAGTGGTATGTACATATGACATTTTAGAAAAGAATGGTTAAATAATGGACAATTGAAGGAACTGTTTATCGAGGTGCCAGGGTAGCCTAGTAGTGCGCGGTGCAAATATACGCGAATGTGCACTTCTTTCTTCTTCGTGGAAAAAGTAAGAAACATTTAAAGGTAGCCGAACTCTTTTCAACTTCACGACAGTCCAAATTGCCATTTTAGCCTTTCAAACACACGTATGAACGTGCAGCTGCAGAGTTGCTCTTACAGTGTTTGTAGTTAATCACTATGCAAGTTCCGTTGATCATCTTTCAGGTCTAACCAACATATGTTTCCAAACTGCTGACCATGTACCTATCTCCTTTAATGCTACACCGTACAAATTGCTTCCACGAGGCATATTCTTTACCAGCACTTTAAGTCAGAACTACAAAAGACATTGGTAACGAGCATTTTAGTCCTCTTACAAATGAATCTACTGATATTTCTTTCAGAAATTAATTAGTTGTGTGCATTTTATGCTTTTCAAGAGAAACAAAGCATACTTATTTCCACTTTATTTGAAATTGTTCAACAGGAACAGGGGACTGCTGATTGTGTTGTTACTGTAGTAAAGTCATTACTTTCAGACAATGGTTTAAATAGTAAACAAATGAGAGAAATTGTCATCGATAATGCCACAGTAATGGTGGGCATTAGCAACGGTGTTTACCAGAAACAGAAACGTGAGGTTGCTAATATTGTGTTGATCCCCTGTGTGTGCCATTCGGTTCAGTTAGCTATGTCCTCTGGTACCAAAATGCTGACGAGTTTTTAATTTTCGTAACTTATTGTTGGTTTTCTAAGTCTTATTCTCGGCAACTCATATATGGGAAGTTATTTTAAAATTGTGCAATAATCGAATACAAGTTTGCTGTCAATCCAAGTTGCTGTTAATTGCAGCTTAAGTCAGTGGCTTGAACTACAGGGAAATTCTGAAATATCCAGATAAAAGTCTAAATGTTACACAGATGAACTCTTAAATAGTATGTACTCTGATATAACCAACAAGCACTTCCTTCAGTTTCTTAGGCCACAACTAGAAGAGTGTAAAAGGTCAATAAATCATTACACTCAAGTACCGCGGACACTTCAAAGCTTCTGTGAGACCTTGTTCTACTTACATGTCTTACAAGGGGAAGAGTTGTCCACGGTTATTGTGGAGGGGTCTTTTAAATGTAGACATCCCTGGATTAGGTGGAACTTTATTTAATGTTACTTAAGGCGACGGGACATGACATGAAGTAAGAAACTAGATTTATTAGAATGCACTTAAGAATTAATAATTAGCCCGTGAACATCGCAGTTCGGGCTAGGGCCTCCTGCTACGGCAGGGTGGCTTACGACTGCATCCCCGAGCTGGTCTATTTTTCGTTATTCTGGACCACAAGCTTCCTAGATGACATTTAAACACTTCACTATAACGCTTTTTACTTTCTCTACTACGTTCAGTAAAGTAGAGGAAGTATTGTATTCCACCCAAAAATTCGATGTCGAGATTTCACCGGAAATATGTTTTGACGCCCCCCGAATAAAAAAAGAATAGGTGTTTAGAAAAAGGTCAGTGAGCGTATCTGTATATGTGTCTGTCAGTCTGGGCAGCATGGCTCAAAAACGAAAAGTCGGTTAAAAACCAAAGTTGGTACTTGAGTTTAATGTCTTTTAATGATGCGACACGAAGATTTTGAAGAAAATTGCTTCACCCTAACTACCATTTAAATGGAAAATTTTTCGAAAATTTTTAATTTTCTTGAAAATGGCTCTAATGTTTTTTATTAAAATGCCATATGTTTTAGATATTTTTATGACAAATGAAATGTATATCTTGAATTTTCTGACTATAGCCCATGAAGTCCCATTTAGTCCGGATGACTTTTGCATAACTGGTAAACCGCAAGAGACAGACCAAATCTTACTCTACAAAAATGTAGATCTTGTTCAAACACACAATTTATGTCCCAATAAACTTTTTTATGGAGTGAACCATCTCTCAGACATTCCTCCATATTTGTGTAAGTTTTGGAGAACATATACTTCTGTCAAATGGAACATAGCTATTCATTTTTACATACTAACCGTGCTAAGGAATGGAATTTGAAAGCTTTAAAGGATTTGACTATCGTCCAAAGTGTACTGTATTCCCATTTTCCCTTTGCACGTGCAAGAAAACAAGCCTTAAGATAATTTCTGCAAAAGTTTATCGCAACTAACACGAGGAAGATATAGAAATTAGAGTTTTAAGAATGGTTAATACAAGAGCAGAGAAAGTCATGTGAGTGCAACACATCAGATTTTCTTTTTTTCTTCTTACATTCCTTTTCCCTATTACGGATTCCCACATAGCCATTGCATGGGTCCACTTAATCGGAGCACGTACCCCATCTCCATTTTGAACACATTGCTGATGTTGCTACATCTTTCAGACCCGTTATCTTGCGGATGTCCTCGTACTTCATAGGGTCTCTTCTTGTGATTTTGAGTAGCTTTCGCTCCATTTTCGCCTGGAAAATTTCTAACATAGCTGTTCCTTTTTCTTTTCTTTTTTTTATTAATGACCATGTCTCAGAGTCATATATTAGCACTGATAATATACAAACATCCATGACCTCCTTTTTGTTCTCATAGTGATGGATTTTTCTCATAAGATAAACTTTATAATCCAGGCTTGTGTAATTCTTCTTTCGATTTCATTCTGGGTGTGGTTGGAAAACTATATGGCTTAGCCTAAATAAACGCATTCATTGATATAGTCGATTTTGTGGTTTCCGATCCGGATTGGCTGTCGTTGTGTTTGTTTTCCGCAAAATTTATTTGAAGTCCTGATTGTTTGCTGAATTTGCAAAGCCCGTTTAACATTTCTTCTGGTTCCTCGTCCGAATCTGTTATGAAGGTAACATTGTCTGCAAAGTGAAGGTTGAATAATTTCCTTCAATCTATGCTTATTCCACAGCCTGCTTTCATTCTGCTGAAGATTTCTCCCATTAGATCTATAAATAGTTTTGAAGATATTGGATCCTCTACCTTACTCCTCGATGCAAGGACATTTCTTCCCTCTCTTGTCCATTTTAATTCTCGCTGTACTGTTTAGGTGTAGCTCTCTCAGAAGTCGGATATACTTCTGTTGTATCCCCCGACGTTCGAGTGCTGGTGATATGGCTGTATGTTACCCCGAGTCGAAGGCCCTTGCACTTAACTCTGATTGGTTATTCTTCTACTCGGCAGACATGGGGGATATTCGAAGCATCTCTTTTTCTAATCAGAGGTTGTGTTTTCCAAAAATGAAAAGAAAGAGAGTACGAACATATGAATTAAAACCATTTCTAAACGGCGAATAAAGTACAACGGAGGTAGCCAAACCTGCCTTTGGAGCTAAACGAAAGAAACAGAGAAAGAGTTTTGAAGGAAATACACAATTTATTCCTGCATGGCACTACTCGCCTACTGGTTCAAATTAGTCACGTGAACTTCAAACTTGATGTAACGCGAAGGTATTGCCAAGCTCGTAAGTTACGTCACGTTTATTCGATCCTAAATTGCTCAATTTAATATGTGTTAAAGTTTGCCGTTATGTCCCATCGCGTTAAGTCACGTTACATTAGGTTCATCGTAATCCTGGCATTACAAAATACAAATCCCGCAATATTTATCTGGGCCCTGAAGTAGAGGTTTCGCTGAGTATGATAAAGCAAAATAAAATTAACCCAGAAACATGGACGTCCACAGGCTTTTTTCCAGAGGGGAGGCGCATACTGGAAGTTTGCAACCAAACAATATTAATTCATTATTCTATTGTCAAAAGCTGTAAAAGATATGCATTAGAGTACTTTCACAATACTTTATGGACGTTTGGTTTCGTGTGACCAAAGTTGCGGCGCGAAGCCTCTGCTGACGATAATAAAATACACATATATAACTGTTGGTATAAAGGTATTGTTTGGGGGCAATAATCAGTACAGATATAAAGCTGCTGATTGAAAATAAACGAATCCTATAGTTACATTAAGAATGTGAATAACATCACTGGCAAACTCATTTGTATCACAGGCAATGCGAAACAAACAAGTATCTCTTTTGTACGAATATCCTGAAGAAAAAAGTGTTGTTTGCATCAAAATTAAAACAATAGTCTAACAGTGAGTAATTGACTGCACATTAAATTCCAGACAGGGGCCGCGGTCTCCTTTGCCAGCGCCCACTCCTACGCGAAGCCCATGCCCAGAAGGCGTAAAAGCTTTTCGCAATAGGTGTGAAAACGTTCTGCTTTATTTAGCAGAACAGCTCCAGAGGCGACTGCCTGATAAATTCAAGATTTTTCTAAAAGTGAATTTAATTGCACCAGAGCAAAGCTTGAGGGTGATTAAAGAACGTATAATCCCGCTAGCTCATGGAGTTCAATTACCTGAAATACAAATAACAAAATTAGATTCTCAGTGGTCAAAATTAACTACCGTTCAATAATACAATATTGGAAATACAGTAGAACTTTGGCAAGAGGCAGCGGCAATTTTAGAGAGATCGCTAAAGTGATTTATAGCTCTGTTTTATAACATGCACCATCGTCCGTCATAAAAAGGTGTAGTTCACAAAATCTATTTCAGACGCTCTCAGGTTTTGCAATGATGCTTTTAGACCTACCTTAGTCAAATGCTGAGGTCGAAAGAAAGTTTAATGTGCTAAACAATGTGAAAATATTGTTCAGAAATAGACTTAAAACCAATATGCTAACCTCAATTCTCACTGTGCGGGCCGGACTTAACGTATGGGGAGTATTGTCATAATCATGTTATGAAGCAAATTGGCACGATGGTTGCCTACCGAGGCGTAGAACAACCCAGTATTCTATTATTATTATTATTATTATTATTATTATTATTATTATTATTATTATTATTATTATTATTATTATTATTATTATTATTATTATTATTATTATTATTATTATTATTATTATTATTATTATTATTATTATTATTATTATTATTATTATTATTATTATTATTATTATTATTATTATTATTATTATTATTATTATTATTATTATTATTATTATTATTATTATTATTATTATTATTATTATTATTATTATTATTATTATTATTATTATTATTATTATTATTATTATTATTATTATTATTATTATTATTATTATTATTATATTATTATTATTATTATTATTATTATTATTATTATTATTATTATTATTATTATTATTATTATTATTATTATTATTATTATTATTATTATTATTATTATTATTATTATTATTATTATTATTATTATTATTATTATTATTATTATTATTATTATTATTATTATTATTATTATTATTATTATTATTATTATTATTATTATTATTATTATTATTATTATTATTATTATTATTATTATTATTATTATTATTATTATTATTATTATTATTATTATTATTATTATTATTATTATTATTATATTATTATTATTATTATTATTATTATTATTATTATTATTATTATTATTATTATTATTATTATTATTATTATTATTATTATTATTATTATTATTATTATTATTATTATTATTATTATTATTATTATTATTATTATTATTATTATTATTATTATTATTATTATTATTATTATTATTATTATTATTATTATTATTATTATTATTATTATTATTATTATTATTATTATTATTATTATTATTATTATTATTATTATTATTATTATTATTATTATTATTATTATTATTATTATTATTATTATTATTATTATTATTATTATTATTATTATTATTATTATTATTATTATTATTATTATTATTATTATTATTATTATTATTATTATTATTATTATTATTATTATTATTATTATTATTATTATTATTATTATTATTATTATTATTATTATTATTATTATTATTATTATTATTATTATTATTATTATTATTATTATTATTATTATTATTATTATTATTATTATTATTATTATTATTATTATTATTATTATTATTATTATTATTATTATTATTATTATTATTATTATTATTATTATTATTATTATTATTATTATTATTATTATTATTATTATTATTATTATTATTATTATTATTATTATTATTATTATTATTATTATTATTATTATTATTATTATTATTATTATTATTATTATTATTATTATTATTATTATTATTATTATTATTATTATTATTATTATTATTATTATTATTATTATTATTATTATTATTATTATTATTATTATTATTATTATTATTATTATTATTATTATTATTATTATTATTATTATTATTATTATTATTATTATTATTATTATTATTATTATTATTATTATTATTATTATTATTATTATTATTATTATTATTATTATTATTATTATTATTATTATTATTATTATTATTATTATTATTATTATTATTATTATTATTATTATTATTATTATTATTATTATTATTATTATTATTATTATTATTATTATTATTATTATTATTATTATTATTATTAATATTATTATTATTATTATTATTATTATTATTATTATTATTATTATTATTATTATTATTATTATTATTATTATTATTATTATTATTATTATTATTATTATTATTATTATTATTATTATTATTATTATTATTATTATTATTATTATTATTATTATTATTATTATTATTATTATTATTATTATTATTATTATTATTATTATTATTATTATTATTATTATTATTATTATTATTATTATTATTATTATTATTATTATTATTATTATTATTATTATTATTATTATTATTATTATTATTATTATTATTATTATTATTATTATTATTATTATTATTATTATTATTATTATTATTATTATTATTATTATTATTATTATTATTATTATTATTATTATTATTATTATTATTATTATTATTATTATTATTATTATTATTATTATTATTATTATTATTATTATTATTATTATTATTATTATTATTATTATTATTATTATTATTATTATTATTATTATTATTATTATTATTATTATTATTATTATTATTATTATTATTATTATTATTATTATTATTATTATTATTATTATTATTATTATTATTATTATTATTATTATTATTATTATTATTATTATTATTATTATTATTATTATTATTATTATTATTATTATTATTATTATTATTATTATTATTATTATTATTATTATTATTATTATTATTATTATTATTATTATTATTATTATTATTATTATTATTATTATTATTATTATTATTATTATTATTATTATTATTATTATTATTATTATTATTATTATTATTATTATTATTATTATTATTATTATTATTATTATTATTATTATTATTATTATTATTATTATTATTATTATTATTATTATTATTATTATTATTATTATTATTATTATTATTATTATTATTATTATTATTATTATTATTATTATTATTATTATTATTATTATTATTATTATTATTATTATTATTATTATTATTATTATTATTATTATTATTATTATTATTATTATTATTATTATTATTATTATTATTATTATTATT